>NNCF01128725.1:651971-682528 GCA_002313205.1 Laupala kohalensis
GGGGAGGGGTCGCACGGATAAATGAAAAATACGGTTAATTGAGACACTTTATTTAATGAATTATGTACGTATATAAACATGCATACATATGTGTGTAGAATGTCACGTTATCAGAAGTAGAAATAATAAGTAATCAGTCTTCGTTTCTTGCAGTTGAAATGATTTTCCTTGCTTCATTTCTAATATTTCTCAAAATCATTACGTCCCGGAAGTCAAAATTTTATTGGTAACGGAGGGTCTCTCTCTAAGTTTCGAGGGACCTACGTACAACTGGGGAAATTGTAGGAAGTATATATATATACGATAATTCATTTATTGTCAAAAACAGATGTACAATCTGCGTATGACAACGTGGAGGAAATTAACTAATTTACTCTATAGTAGAAATAGTTGAAATTCTTAGAGAGCACCATGGTTAATCGCGAACCCGGCTAACTGAGGTTCTACTGTATTTTGGAAGACGTTATAGAGAGTACCGTAAACTGATTTTGACAATCAAAACCTAAGCATCCATGCACCCAAATCAAGAAAACGCAGCCTAGGACATAATGAGAAGAAAACTGTGTTATTATTCTTATAGTGCATGTTACCGATAGCATTTCTTTTCTGTATATCAGGAATGTTCTTTCTCGCACCCATTCCGTAGTGGATGAGGAACCCTCGTTGAATATAACCAGGCTGAATGGTTACAATTCAAGAAGGGGATATTCCCTTAAGCTTACTATTTGCAGGTCCAAATTTCTTTTGGTACCTGCATCGTTCTAAAATATAAATGTTACCAAATTTTTATTCTACTAAACTATTAATTCACGGTGACGTAAAATAATAGATGCAAATTTTGACGCTGTTTTTATGCCGAGAGTATCTAATGAAATGTTTGTTGCTCGGGTATTTATTGGTTACTACTGACCAGAATTCAAGCCAGAACCATTAGATCTTGTAAAATTGTTCAGTAGACTCACACTCGCCTTCAATTCGTTCAGTTGGTTCAGTTCAGTTAGTGCAGTTAAAATAAAAATCGTTCAGTTGATATTATTTTTGTCGTTGATATATGTTTTAATTTATAATATTATCATATTTTCTTCGTTCATATGTTGTGATGTCATTTGCGGATCTAGTACTCAGGGGCAGGGGGGCTTAACGAGGGATCAGGGAAGTAATTGCTTGAAAATCATGATTTTACAACACAAATTTTACAAATATTATCTTTTGAATAAAATACATCAACACTCATCAAATAAATAATCAACAATTACCAATATTAAATAGTTATCAAATTTGTTAATTGTTTAAAGTGGCAAATTTTGCCTGTATTTGTTTAGTTTTCAGGTCCAATATTATATCCCCCTTAGCCCCCCCCCCCCNGACGGCCAACTTACTAGAAGAGGTCTGGTTGCTATTCGGCGTGACGTCACGAGAACCACGACACCAAGTCGCATCCAGGACCGTTCTATAAAGTCGACCATATAGGGAAACTTTGAGACATGCTCTTCAGCCTCACCTCTGGAATGAGCGGAGGATTTGGTTCAGTTAATGTGAATGTATACCGTGAATGTGAACCGAAAATATAGACAATATAGAAAATACAGTGTGGAACAGCATCCATTCGTCTGCTACGAGTTAGCAATGCAATGAGAGATCGCAGGACAGTAATACTTTTTCCCATTTCGTTGCTGTGATTATTATTACGGTGATAATATAACAGAGTTCACGTAATTACTCGAAGTTGCTTCTACAAATAAGACAATTTACTATCGTATTTTATTCATATTACATAATTTAACAACAAAAGCATTCTATATTCAACTACTTGAACTAATAATCTCACAGTTCACGTACTTGCTCAAAGATGCTTCTGCAAATAAAACAATTGACTAAGCTGCCCAAGTGCATCATCATGGGATGCAGACCGCACTCTCCGTCTATACAACTGAAGATGGCAGGTGCGGTCTGCACCCCATGACGTTGCGCTTGGGCTGTGAAGGAGGTTCAGAAGTGAGTTACAACGGGATTGTATACCACAATTAATATTTTTNGTTCAGAAGTGAGTTACAACGGGATTGTATACCACAATTAATATTTTTAGATTTTACCAAAAAATTGTTGGGTAACAACATAGTTGTTCATATTTTTTGTATGTCTAACAGAAATAAGTTTTTTATTTCACTAATTTTCAATTGAATCCTAATATTTTATTGCCATACAGTTCGTTACCTTATTATTGATTCACGTACAACCAATTCATTTTCTCTCTCACTTACACTTGTGTAATTATTTGTTACTATTTGTTGCACCTGACGAAGGCCGCAAAGTAGGTCGAAACATTGTGTCAATAGAGAAAGAAATATTGTGAAAATTTCTTCAGCTACGTAGAGAAATGTGCATAGAAAATCAGATATTATGTTTACATGATTTCCTACGTGACTGATGAAGGCGGATGACGAAACTGTTTTGTCTGTTATGTGTGTTACTTTTATATATTTCTTCCTCTATTTTTTTAATTATCTGTTAACGTTTATGTATACATATATAGTATTATACCTGCGTTTATTGATGTATCGTTAGATAGACGGTGACCAATCTCTAAATAAAAATTCCGATGATGCGACTACGCTTTCTTCGGCGAGGAGAGAGTTCCTACAAAGGCGGGCAGTTGTGTGTGGGGCGCAGCGGTGTCGTTGGTCGCGGGGGGGTGGAGGAGGGCGGAGGGAGCGGAGCCGCCGGCAAGCGGGCGCCGAAGCTGTCCCGCCCATCCATTTCTCTGCGTCGCTTGCGCGTTGGACGCTAGAGCTCCTTCGGCCACCGACTCATCTTTGGCGTCCTCTCAAACGACGCGAAAACGGCGGCTCTTCTTCACAGCTATTCGCAGGCATCGTTGCTCACCTTCTGTCTTTTCCATCCATGTAAATCTGTCGAAATATAATTGTCGGATTAAAGAAATTGCAAGTTTTACGATTCATTTGATCTGGAGATATGAGTGAATGGGTTTTGATAAACAAATATTGCTTCAGATTTTAATTAAAATAAATTTAAGCGTGGTGTAATGAATTTCAGTCCGAGAAAAGCCTTCAATGTCATATGTCTATGTCCGCCATTTGTCAGTTATTCGCTTTCTTAAACAATATATCTTCTTATTTTGTACGATCATATCGGATCAGTATTACAACTACAGGTTCTTTGAAAGTAACACAGGAGACTGTTAGATATTAGGTTGATATGCCTTCCCAGTCACTTTACGGACTGGCGTAGTCGAATGAATGACCGAAAGGATGGAATCACTACATTTGCAAACATCCCCATTTACACGAACCTAAAATTCATAACGAAGCTTATCATACCACACTCTGGTCACCAAGTCATCGCATTAATAAATGTACGATTTTAATAATTATTATTGTTATCAACATGTTCGTTACTTACTCATGGGTGAGCATTCTGTTTGTTCTGATGCATTGCTTTACATTCCGAGTTGTTTTCCGCGAGTTTCTTTGCAGAAGTAGCCCTCTTTTCCTGACATCCTAATTCTTCTTTGCTGTCTTTTAATTTTAGTTTTGGCTAGCAAGATTCATTTCTCTGCCTTTTGGATATCCGTCATGAAAATCTGTCTTCGGAATGAAATAATTTACATTCAAATGGGGAAGGATACTCCTAGTAACGTCCATTCCTTGAATCTATTACAGTGAAATATATTATAGATCTTAGTTGGGCAATATTTTTAACGAACGACTTACAAAACATAATGTTTAAATTTTGTTGGAAATCTTCATCAGGTGTGAAAAACAAAAAAATAGCGACACAACATAATATAAAATATAGTTAACTTAAAAATCGTTCCTTTGATGTTTACCTCCGTAATATACTCACCATAAACATTGTGTGTAGTCCAAAAGAGTCGTATGATATATTTAAATATAAAAGTTCTCGCCGTTCCTTCGAGTAGAAGTATTGCCATTCCTGATCTCTAATCGGTTTGTCTCGATATCTGTACAGGACTCTCGAAGGGAAATAACACGGTCCCTTGTACATTTGAATATTAATGTATTCTGCCAAAAGAATAGATCATTTCGCTGGGATGGATCTGGAGTTAGAATATATTTATAGTTTCATTGAAATTTTATCGCTGTCGAATACTATATATGACACGATACGTGTTAAAGAATACTCGTGATACATAAATATTATTAGAAATTAGAACGAGGAAATACGCTCCATGCTTGTTTTTTATTGTCGAATATAATAAGCAATTTTTTTTCTCGGAGAATTAATACACATACGCACATTATGTCTTCATTACATCCGCAATTAGCCCTAAATTATTCAAATATCCTTGCGAAGTATTTTCGTTATTAAAGCGAATGTTCGTCGGGTATCACTAAGTTGAAGATGGTAATGTAAAAGCAGAAATTAATTATGTCTGACCTTTACTCGAGAGAAACATGACAAAATAAGAACCTCCCTCTTAATTACTTCATTTATAAAAACCTTTAGAAGGGATTTAGCATCAGGTGAATAATTGTATTAAAATTAAATTTATGCATTCTCGTTTCAAAACCACCTACCAATTCTTTTGCGTAGATTGAGTTTGTTATATTTCTCATATCCTTGACTGACAGAGTATGTATGGCTTTCATTATTCCTTGTTCACATTATGGGTTTTCTACAAATTATTTTCAGACTCAAATATCTTTGTTTAACCTCTGTGATTCTTTGTTCCATCATCCATTGCAATGCTTGGATTGTCATCTTAATTTTTATATCGTTTTGTATCGTTGTGTGTTCAATTCTATGACTTCATTCAATCCGAGCGTTTTAATTCGTTAGTCTACACCCCATGGCTCCGAGGATGTTTGTAGTTGTAGACTGTTTCTTGACTACTTTTTTTATACGTAATTTCTGAACAGCTGCTCTCCGGAATGAAATTATAGTGGTATTAAATTGGGAAGTAAAATCTTTGGATAGTTCGCTTTCCCCTCCATTAAAACTAATATTGACTGTTTAGAGAAAAAGAAACAACGTATGTAAGGTTATTATAAGCAAACGATGAAAGCGTATGTTATGCAGATGTCATATCTTAAACACAAATATCTTATTTAATGAATCTCATGGGGTATTCCGTTTTCCCTCTATTCGGGTTGCAACCAACTACTACTCTTGTAAGTACTTGGTTATGTCTGTGCCTGTCATACCAACAACAAAATGATTCTGGACCTGTGAGGGGTGAGGGGTTTGTTGGGAGGGGAATCACCAACCCTGACNTGCCTTGAGCGGCCGTGACCTGTGTGCGATAATTTAGTTTTGATCGAAATTAATGAACTAATTAGGCCGGTAGCGGCACCGTCGGTCGGTCTGCATTTGTCAGCCGTCGGGAGGTGGTATTCTAGAGGAGGGAACACCGAGCTGGAATGCGATGGTGACCCTCGGTGGACAGGTGTCGGGATATGGCGCCAAGGCGGAGTATTGGAATTTCGTAGTGTTAGTCTCCTCACGGAAAACTTTTTGTAAACAAAATCGCGATTTACTACACGAGAAATAAAGGGACTTGATAGAAAGGGGAAGAGCGCGTTTTGTAACGTCCGCGGATACATTGTTTAAGCGGAAAAAAGAAAAAAAATGGTCAAATATTTTTCCAGATAATGACAATGTTTGAAACACGCAAAAACAAATGTCATGGTTTGTTAAGGTTGTTTGAAACAATTGTTTTATTATAATTCTGTGTGTGTGCAATGCTAATCGAATTTTTAAAAAAATTCGTTGCTAGGAATACAACTAAAAAAATATATTTTTTACATACGTACTGACGACTGAAAACATCATTGCAAATAAGTTTATCACAATATCTGATAACTCATCTGAATATGAGCAAATATTCGCATTTGTCTGATTTTGGATGAGATAGATACACCAGACAAAATGATGAGTCTCGAAAGGGTCACTCGCTGAGTTGCAAGGAAATTTGCACATAACGTATTGTTGACGTATACATATTATTTCACTAAGTCTCGCGAAATTATTCTTTCATGTACGGAACAATGTTGCACGTTCGATTTAATGATTATGAAGTGTTTTATTTACCAATAAATGAATTGTTTGATATGCAGGCGAATAACTAGAGAGGAAGGAGTTCGCGAGCCGTAAAAAAAATTAAAGTATTTTTTCGGGTAACGTTGTAACCTTTAAACAGTATAAACTTTTCATTTCTAGTGTTTGTAGTATTGTAATGTACCGATTGATATATACAGTTCAATATATAATGTAAGGACAGGGAACTTTAAAGTTAACATTTGGCGAGCCCACTGCCAAAAAGGAATTTTATGCCTGAAGACATGCAGTGGATTTGACACAATTATATTGGTATAAGTATCTAAGCAGTAAAAATTATTTTGAAATTACGTATTATCTCCGCCCTTTTGATTTTACTTTCCCATTTTTCTGCGTATACACGATAAAGAAATAATTGTTTGCAACAATAATGATTTTTGAACATCCCATCATCACATCAGAATTTAATACATGAAAATGATTTTCCTTACGACACCAAAACTCTAGTAATTTATTTTGTTTTATTTGAAAAAAAAACAACAACAACAAAAAACTTCATCCATGCAGAGGCGTAATAATTGCTATATTCGTTGATACGCTTCAGAGCAGCTCATGCTCAATGCTTCTTCTTTTTCTGATGGACCAATTGCCCCCCCCCCCCCNATACCCATAACTCAATGTGGGGTTCTTCACACAACAGCCCAAAAGGTGATATCATTGAAAAACTGTTAGATAGCCAAAATATAGCGCTCCTTAACACGGGCCACTCCACCCACTTCTGCACAGCTTCCCGATATTTCTCGGTGCTAGATTTAGCCATCTGCAGTTGCACTCTTTCCCCAATCCTAGACTTCACAGTTCTTGACGATCTTTATGGGAGTGAGCCCTACCCGATTCTTATACATTTCAACATGTCTTGCCCCTCGGTTTCACGTCCCTCTCAGTGGATTTTGAAAAAAGCAGACTGCGATGTTTTTAAACGCAACATCAATCTTTGCGATGAGCCTTTCGCCAATGTGGATGCTGTGGCAACCCACTTCACCAACACGGTTTTAAAAGCTGCTGATGTTGCCATCCCTAAATCATCACGTAATCCAAGACATTGCCCTGTTACATGGTGGAATTCGGATTGCGCAAAGGCGATCCCCGCTTGAAAGAAAGCTTTAGCGGGACTTAATAAGTATCCTACTGTTGATAATATCATTGGGTTTGAAAGGTGCAGAGCCAGAACAAAACGACCTCTATCAGAAAGTAAGTCGTCCTCATGGAAGGCTTACATTTCTTCTCTTAAAAACCGTACTCCATCACTCGTATGGCAGAAAGTTTGCAAGATTCAAGGTACATGGTCCTCTTTTTCCATTCCTGGTCTCAATGTAAATGGAGAGCTTGAAACTTCACCCAAAGTCATCGCTGAGGAACTTGCATCGCACTACGAAAGAGTCACTAACTCCTCCGGGTTTTTCCCAACGTTTCTTCAACAGAAAGCTCGTGGGGAAAAGTGTTGCTTGGATTTCTCCAGTTGCGGAGATGAGGAATATAACATGCCTTTCTCTTTGACGGATCTGACCTCTCCCCTTGCGTCTTCGAATGATACAGCCCCTGGTCCTGGTCAAACACATAACGCGATGCTAAAACATCTTCCAGAGATAGGCATAAAATTCCTTCTAAAGGCTTTTAATTGTATCTGGAATGAGCATACTGTCCCTGCTCAATGGCGTGAGGCCATAATTATTCCACTTCCGAAGGAGGGAAAAGACCATTCTAATCCGTCGCACTTTCGACCGACTTCTCTGACAAGCTGCGTTTGCCAATTGTTAGTAAGATTGATCAATCGTCACCTTGTTTGGTCTCTAGAATCGCGAAACCTTCTGACCAATATCCAATGTGGCTTTAGAAAACAGCGGTCAACGCATGACCACCTTGTTGCGTTGTCATCTACCATCTCATCAGCGTTTGTTTTAATGCAACACCTCGCGGCCATCTTTTTTGACCTGGAAAAAGGTTGGAACAACCTGGAGGTTCAGAATCCTACAGAAATTGCACTTGTGGGGATTCCTCTCTTCCTGGAGAGCTTCCTATCTCAACGCTCTTTCCGCGGTACTTATTTATCATCGAACCATCCTTTGGAAAATGATGTCCCACAGGGTTCAATCTAAGCGTCACTGTCTTTGCCATAGCCATAAATAGCATTGCGTTAATGGTTCGAAACCCGCGACATGTCTCTCTCCGTTGACGACTTCGCCATCTGTTGTTCATCTAGCAGCATCTCTGTCATCGAGAGGCAACTTCAATTAGTTTTAAACCGTTTACACGAGCTAAGCACCCCTCCAGCGGACTTAATCTGGTAAGTCCGTGTATGGCAAACACGAGTCCCCGAGCTGAGTCTGACATTACTTGTGCTATGTTCCTTCCTTTCTCTTTCCTGACCTTCCTTGGTCACCTCTTGTTCTTTTCGATCCCGACGCTATTTGGTCTAGGGTATCCTTCATTTTCTTCATTTTTTGTCCCACACACATTTTTTTGTTTCGCCTCATTTCTTGCCCCCCCCCCCCTCATTTTATGTCCTCAGTGTTTTGAGATATGTTTTGATATATTGTAATGCATGAGGGTTTCTAGTGGGTATGGTTGAGTCATTCGGCGAGTCCCACACGCGGGGAGAGTCAAGTTGTCTCTCCCTAGTGCGTAACTGCATTTTCCCTACCTGTACAAGTTTTAAGGGCTCTAATATCCTCGATGTCGACGAGCCGTAAAGCCCCACAAAAAAATCAGTGTCACGAGGATAACAGAACTAAAATGAAAAGAAAAAAACAGCGTATTCTCTTCGTGTATGGTAACTTGTTATCGTAGTATCTTTAACCACGACGACTTGTAGTTTATAGGAATAATAACTTTAACTACTATATTGTTGACTGTAGTATCCTGGTTTCTTTTTCAGACTAGAAAGAGTCTTTAAGGTGCCCTCTTTCTTTTCTTCTTTGTCGATTGCATCCGTTCCATATGATACCTTCGAGGTTATTTGTGTGTTTAATATAAAAAGAAAATAGTCTCTTACGTGTTATTTGCCAATTTGCGCTTAAAAATTGATTTGTCGTTTACCCAAATTTAGAATATTTGCACTAATCTCTGTATATGGTATCTTATCATCTTCAGCCACAACGGCTTGTAGTTTCCAGGAATTATATATTTCACAACTTAATTGTTGACATCGTATTCTGGGTTTTTCAGACTAATGACGAAGAAAGCCCTCTTTCAGTCTTCATTGTCGATTGATTCCATTCAATAAATCTCCAAGTTTATTTACGTGTTTAAACTAAGTCCTGTTCGTGGCAGTAGTCAACTTGCACTAAAAAATTAACGTATTATCTTCGTATATGGTACCTTTTAGTTTTAGTATTTTCAACCACAACCTATTGTCTTCGTGTATGGATATCGCTGTGAAATATCTTATGTGGGTTGATGATTAAGTTTTGTGTAAATTAATTCCTCGAATTTTGATCGAATAATTCATTGTTCATGACTAACGAAACTATTCCTGGCAGTTGAAATGATTAGTTAAAAAGCTCTTCCTGATTGTTATATATTTTTCCACAATGGATAACCAATTTTCTTTAGATGAATTATATACTGTGTCTGATATATACCACCAAAGCACTGAAAGTATTTTGAAATATCAGATAAAACCTACTAACTGCGTCACCTACTAACCGTTTGCAGCAGAGACTCGTGTATACGGAGACAAATTGGTCTGGCTGCAGATTTACCAACAATTCGCGGAAATGAAACGGATGATGTTAACAAACTATTGAATTTTATGATTAGATCGGGGCTCCTCCTACAAATTCTCGGGAGGGTACTTTCTATTCTACTTTCCTTTTTCCTGTCTTCTTTCCTTTCATCCTTCGTCTCTGTAGTTAGAAAACATAATTTTTAGAAACTTTCTTCTTCTTTTTGGTGTAATGTGTTGTGCAACTGTTTGCTTTTCTCTTCTTTCATCTTTGTATTGAGATATTTGTTGTATTGTGGAGATTTTTCGTAGTGACTGTGGTCGAGATATTCGGGATTTCCCCGTACGGGGAAGAGGCGTTACGGCTCTTCTCTATGGTGCGAAACTGGATATTTCCTTACCTGCAGTGGTTCTAATGACCTTACTGTTGATGTGTCTTAAAGTCACACATACACACACACAAATCCTGGGTTTAAATGTTCAAAAAATAAAATAAAAAAATCAACGATAGCAAATATATTTCGCGATAGTATCATTTCTGTATTGGTAAACGAGATTTGGGAGTTGAAAGAGATCCAAAGATGTCTATTTACCGAAAGAAATAATTTTAGTACTTTATTAATATTAGTAAATATGAAAATAGTTTCTAGAAAATTGAACAGATCCTGGAGATTGAATAGATCTTACCCCCAGGAGACTTACATCTAGTATGTACGTGTTTGGCAAACAGGGGACTCCGAATTGAGCCAGTCGTTACTTTCACTTACTTGTGCTAGTCTCCTTCCTTTCTCTTTCTTGACCTTCCTTGGTCACCTCTTGTTCTTTTCGACCCCGACGCTATTAGGGCTAGGATATCTTTCATTTTCCTCACTTTTTGTAATGTTTTGATCTATTGTAATTTAGGAGGTTTTTTAGTGGGTATGGTTGAGTCATTCGGCGTGTCCCATACTCGGGGAGAGTCATGTTGGCTCTCCTAAGTGCGTAACTGCATTTTCCCTACCTGTACAAACTTTTAGAGCTGTAATGACCTCGATGTCGGCGAGCCGTAAAGCCCTACGAAAAAAAATATCTTACAACAATCTTGGTAGAATACTTTGTCTTTTATGTTTTTATGATGAACAAGAAATGTAAGAATTGGAAGGAAAGGGTTTGGGAGCACAGCGAATTAAGATCCCTTTGATAATAATGTTTTGAGGGCTTTCTCTCCCTCTCTGTACTCGTAATTATGAAATTACTCTCACCATCTCTTAGTCCTTCTTCAAACTTCACTTCACACACGTTTTCCGTTGTTTTTAGCCTTTATTAGAGGAAACTCAGCCCTGAAAACGTCGTCTGTATGGGAATTGCTACTGAAATTTCCTTGAAGATATTTGTCCGAGGTTGCATCATGAATTGGATATACAATGAGAATTGTATACTATGTCTAAGTCGCGGGTGGAAATATGTTTTGCTTCAAGGGAGAGGAGTGCTCCCATTAATTTTCCAGTTAATGAATTCGAGATTTTAATCACAAATTAATGGAAGTACTGAAATAAAAAATGTGGTAAAATTAAGGAAAATAGAAATTTGCTCTCATTGCTTTTTTTCTGCCCACTAAAAATCTGCGGATACCGTGTAGAGAGAATTCACCGCCTCTCCTCGTAACCGTGTATCAGACGGGCGTCGTGTTCTGCTGTTAAAAGTGGCGTCGGGGACGCCCCACAGGGCTACCTCTAACTCTCTCGCTTCCCCACAGAGCGCTCTGCGACCCCTGCTGCGCGCGCAGCGGGAAGCGACACCTACCCGCGCCCTCAAGCCGCACGTACGATGATGCATCGCAAACAGGGGATGATGTTATGTAAGGGGTTAAAGGTTAACAATTAAGCAGACGAGATCTGACACGAATTATATTTTTGATATAATAGGACCTGCTATTTTAAGGATATGACACTTACTATGATCTAGAGAGTGTTGGAATATGTTGGAATATGAACTCAAACTGTAGATGAATTATAGAAAAAATGTCCAAAAATATATTGCGTGATATCCGTGTTTCGGTTGACCCTAGAATTAGCAGTTTTCTAGAATAAGTAATATTGATGAAGGATCTTTAATATGTCATTAATCGATTGTCTTGTTAACGAAGATCTTCAATTGGGCTCATAATTTTAATTTTCTTTCTATGCAGGGGAAAAGTTTCAATCGTTATCAAGAAGGAACGGAAGTATGATAGTCACAAATAATTTTTCTCGCAACTCATCTACTATAGAGCAATCTCTTTACAATTAAACCCATTATATTATCAAATTAAATAAATAATTAAAGACCTACGACCTTTAATACCTTATATTCTGTTCGTCCGTTGAAGGTCGTAAAAATTCAATTATTCATAAAGCTATCTTTTTTCCGCTCTTATCTTAGATTAAAGTTAACCATTCTTTTAAAAGAATTTTAGATCCCTTCAATGTGAAGTCGAAAGATCCTCAGTTCATTGTCAATTTTGTAATACTCAGAGTCGTGTAACTTTACCGAAAATAATACATAATGGCTACCTAAAACGAATCGCTTACATGTACGAATTTAAGTAATATTCGAATAAATATCATTAATAATCACAAAAGCTACTAATTACTTTATAAAATACAAGTTAATAACACACACGAAGAAGCGAGATTATTCGTTTCACATGCTCGATGCAGATAGAACAGAATATCGCCACAAGAGCTATTTATTTGAGTTGATGTTGGAGATAGATTTAATTTTAAGGACATCCGAACATACTACCAACAAACTCTAGGTATACTTATCATTCTTTTTATGGGTGATTGCGAAGAAAAAACTCTGGAGACTCGATGTAGTTACAGGGCTTGTACACAAAGTCACGTGGGCTGGCAATAGTTAAATTAATAAAGCAATGTTTATTTTAAGTAAGCAGTGTCNTGTGTACAAGCCCTGTAACTACATCAAGTCACGTGGACGGGCAATAGTTAAATTAATAAAGCAATGTTTATTTTAAGTAAGCAGTGTCTATAATCACGATCAGGACAATGACAACAGATCGTTTTTTAGTTTCCAATTACACAGAATGTTGTAAGGGAAGTATTGCAATCGGACGAGAGAGAGAAAAAAAGAGATCTCTTTGGATCTTTGCGAATTGAGTCGAGGACAGTCTATTTTGAAATTTTGGCGATGATGTCCAATGTCGTATGTGTGTGTATGTTAAGAATTTTGTTCCCCCGATGCTTGATGTATCGAAAACGAACCTGAGATTTGAAATTGAATACGTTGGGAATAGAAGCCTATTTCTGGACAGAAGCTCATTTCCTCCGACTTCAATTACACTCCGCGATTCACTTTCGGTTTCTTAATATTAAAAATTTTGTATAGAAGCATTTTGATTGGTCAGTTAGCTCTGCGTACAGATTGATAAACCACATTCCGATGCGTCACACAGTCTTTTTTCACGTTACATGACTTCGAATATAGTATAGGTTTTTCATAACGCTTCCGTGAGCTGTGCCATTTTTCGTACTTGCCTTACGATTATCCCTCTCGCAACCAACACGGAACCCGAAACTCGGCCGCAACGTCAGCTCTGACGTCACCTCTTGCGATCGCAATTTGTCACCAAGACCCAGGAGCCCTCTCTGCAGGAAACGCTGTCGGCAGCCTCTCGATATTAATAAAAAGTCTCTTCGACGACGAAGTGTGCCAGGCATCCCGACGGCGTCTGTGACAGCATCAGCACCGCCCTTCTCCCAGCAGCTCCAGCACTCAGCCGGCAGGCTCTCTGCCTCCGCCGTCGCACTTAATATGACTGCACAATTTGTCATTATTCCCTTTGCAGTGCCTAGCACGACAAGCCACGCTGGCAACTTGTCACTCCTTCCTTTTCAGAATTAATAAACACGTTCTTGCGTTGTCGTCTTCTGTGAAGCTACAAGATGCGGCGACGAAAAACGAAGATCGACTTGCCCTGGAACTTTCGAACGTTGCTTATTTGAAGGGGAGATGTTGCTACATGGATTCTATCCCCGACCTCTTGTATATGGTCGCCAATGTTGACAGTGCCTTTTCTCAGTTTACAGGGGTTTGTCGTCGGAAGACTTCGTGCGCATCAATCACTAGTATCTACTTGAACAACTCCTATGAAATAAAGTCCTGTCGTACGTTTTGATATGAGAACTAATCTCCGAATCTCATCAGACAATTTTTTCTGTCTCATATACTTCGTCATTGTGGCAATGGTGAGATGTTGACGACATATTTGTTATGGCGGTTCCTTCTACCAAGAACGCAATTTTTGCAACACATGAAAATTTTTCCGTAAGAAATTGAGTCAATTTTATTCATATTCATATTTTGAGCAGAATCTGTTTCTTGTCAATGTGCTATCAATTGTTTATAATTTTAAAATTATAAATTTTAAAATTAAATTCCTGAAAATTGGCTCTTGAGATATTCTTCGGAGATAAGACTATTTATATGCATTGTGGTTATTGCAGTGACATTTCGTTTGAGATGTGACATGTGTTGATATTTAAGTTTTGAGTTGTAATTAAGGAGGGTTTTTAGTGGGTATTGTCGAGTCATTCAGCGAGTCCCACATGCGGGGAGAGTTATGTTGGCTCTCCTTAGTGCGTAACTGCATTTCACTACCTGTACATAATTTTAGGGCTCTAACGACCTCGAAATCGACGAGCCGTAAAACCTNTTTTGCATTTGCAAATAAATACACAAGAAAAGTTATAGATAACGCACCATAAATGGTGTGAAGTGTATCTGAGATTTATAATTTATTTTATCTTGGTACTTTGATATTTTATTTTGGAGTAAAAAATGCTCTCCGAAAATGTTGAAAAGGGAATTTCATTCATCTCAAGCAACGGTAGATTCTCCGTTATTGGGATCATTGAAAACTGATAAGTTTCTTTTCGGAATTCGAAACGACGTTGGGAGGCGCAGTGAGATGATGATACAGTGGTACGTCATGCCATTTTCCCCTCACAGCAATAGAACGTCTTAATTGCTTCCACAGACTCCGCGAAGATCTAGAGGCGTGCTTCGTGACACGTCAGCAAACGCGAGGAGCTCAGAATGATACGTCAACAGGTCGGGGGTGGGGGAGACACGAAGTCGATTTGACCATGGAGAGAACTCGCAACTTGTTCTAGGAAAACTCCTTTTTCAGTGGAGGACGAAGATAAACACAACAGAATTTTAGGAGAACTTACAGCCGACACATACTGTGTACTTACCTGCCCACACTGCGGAATGTCGAGAAAGATGGGTTCGGATAATGTATGAAGTTTTTGGTAACAAGTTTACTTGTGTCAGTGTCATCTCATAAGGGAATATTCTGTCCTGAACTGCTTACTACAAGGAAAACAGATCATTCCAAAATCACACAAGTGCAAAAAAAAGAAAGTCGTTGCTATCATGTGAGAAATATAAAATGAATGGGTTAACTTTAATAAATCGTTCTTTCTTTTTAATATAGCTATGCAATTATTTTATTGTTCATTTTGCATGAAAATACGCAACTTGAACTACTTTTCGTAAGGTATATAGTTTACAATAAAAATCTGAAGTATCAATGGTTTTTAACCTAAGAATCATATTCCATGGATTAACACAGTTTGCACCCGGAAGATTAATGTGTATGAAATGGTAATAAATGCAAAAAGATAGAAGTAGCTCTAGGACGCATGGATAGTTATGCATATATTTCTTCCGTGTACCCATCACGTGGAGACTTTCGGTCAGGTAAAAATGGCGAAGAGTCGGGAATCGAACCCGGGACTCTACTATGATCGCAGGGGGCGTAACCACTACACCATCCGTTCGTCTTCCACAATGTCGTCGCCATATTCACCTGACCGAAAGTTATCACCTACGGATAGTGTCTGACAGATACGAAGGATTCCTCTCGTATTCGATCATTTGCCGTTTCCATAAACAATATTGAATTATTTTCTGAAATTACTGAAAAAACATTTTGGAATTTTTTAGCTGGGAACCTCAAAGAAAAATTACGTATTGTTAAATATTACAATTGAAACGCCTAGAATACAATTTCGATTAAGTGGATCAAGGGAAAAAGACTTGTAAATTTTATTTTTATCCTGAATTAGCTTCATATGTTTCCATTTAGATTCATATGTTTATTTACATTTGTCTGTGTATTCCGGAATTGTGAAAAAGTCGTACGAAAAAAATATATTACGAAACGAGGTAACTAGGAGAAACATGCATCCACGTTACGAAATGCACCAATAAACTCATTACAGCTAAGCGTAGAGTATTTATTGATGTTTCCGTCAGGTTAGTGAATTTCGGCTGTGAAAAATCTGGCGTACATGGTGCCGTATTTCATTGGAGATAGCGCTTAGTCTTCAGAGGCGTCAACTTCCCCAATTCTTCACAACTCTGCATTTTTCTATTTCCAAAATGGAATTGGTGGAATTGATATTTGTATTTGTGATGGTTTATATGTTTAGTAGACTATTTTCAGATACGAGAAAGGATCGTTAACATTGGTCACAATATATGGATGGTGGTAGATATCATCATATCCATTTCCAGTGTGTTTAACGGAGTGCGCCCGTTTTTTTCTTTTATCGACGTTCTTCACTTCAGTGCCAGTGACAGAGGGGTGATTGCGGTGTGCGACTCCGGAGTCTCCGACCCAGGCGGCGGTGAGCCCAGTGCCGCAGGTCCGGTGGTGGTGGCAGCGGTCCCTAAATCTCCACGCGGCGCATGTGGTGACGCTGGCGGAGGGACCGGGCTCGTAATTCGTCCCGCGCGGCAATCAAAGTCGCATCAGGCGTAGCGCGGTGGGCTCCAGTCGCCCACCCGCCCACCCCCCGGCCTCTTTGTCTCGCGTTCGCCCCATCCGCCCGGGGCGAGCGCGCACGACGCCTCCACGATGCGAGGCATTGCTCTGGAGTACCGCAAGGGAGTCTCGTAGGAAGGCCACACTCGGGAATGTTCGGTGTTTATACCCCGTACCAATTGCCCGGTTTAGCGGAATACTTACACTTAGACTGACAATACCGTTCTTGGAGAAGTGAATATAGCTGGAGAGCATTAAGTTTTGCTTTAGAATAATGAAATCGAATGATCAAATTTTATGAAGCAGTTCTTGGTTTAGCAATTGCAACTCAAGATTCTGGAGGTAAACGTTTCAATACATATTGGAAACTTCGTCAATAAGTTTGCTTTCTGGGAAGAGTGTTGTCTGCAACATAATACCAGAAAAATTACTCATTTTCTAAAAGATAATACTGTATCTCCATATTTAGTAATAATTGTACGGAATTGTGGACATACGCTTTTTAATGCGGAATCGGGGTAACGAAAATAATCAATCTTTCTTCAGGAGGAGTCAGTCCAAACCAACCTAGTGAGTTACTTGATCTCGATGCGTATGTTTTAAGTTTAAATCTAGGGGAAGGTTAGTATGTTTTCACGGAGCCTCTGTCGACAGCAACGATAGCCACAGTTTGACCAATGAGATCACTAGCACGTTATTTTCTCGCATCCTATTTATCTCAAGATACGTATGTGATTCATTTCGGCAGTCTCCCCCCCCCCCGGGACTTCTAGTGATTAAATTACATCTAGTCTAGGTTGAGTCAAAATTTTTTTCGGCAGTCTTAAGACTGGAAATCAAATGAGAATTGAATATAACATACGATTACACAACAAAGAAAAGTATCGCGGGAAAAATGTCTCAACGATTATGAACGTGAATGATTTTTTAAATTTAAAATTTAAATGTTTTAAACAACGCAAAACTCCGTTTATGATTTCATCTGACCTTAGTAAGTTTCACAACGAACTTGTGATATTCATACGGCGACGCAAGTACTTGGAAAAGAAGTTAAATAGCATAAATTTCATTTATTATTTTTATGCTGTTTAACTGACATCGCTTAAATTGCAATCACATAAAAATAATAGGAATTTGCAATGACTATTATTTAACTATTATTTACATTTCAATCAATAAAATTATTAGTCAAAAATAACATTTTTAAAGGAAGATTTATTTATGTAAGAAGAGAAAACTCGAAGACGACTGCGATAACTACATGAAAATTAATTGTTGAAATCGATCAAACAAAAACATTGACGGTGTGTGCCTGATCACCAAGACATGAAAGGAATAACTAAACCAATATTTTTTTTTTGCAATGGACAAAAAGGAATACTTAAAAATATACTGAAATGTACCTGTCGTGGACACGGTGTCAGCGTGATTACTCGTCTCCAAGTCATCCCGGTTTCGATCCCCGGGTGGGGCAAGGTAAGATTTCTTGCTTTTCATTTCCATGCTTCAGTTTAAATAACGCTCGGATACAGCAGTCCGGATCGTTTCTAGACGCTGGTTAAACTTTCGATCTCGGTAAAAATCACGATGGGTCTAGCGAGTAAACTCAAAACTGAGCCTTACTGGTAATCGACATTCGTGGTCCTTAGCTGACCGCAACGGTATACATACATACTAAAGAATTATAACGAGAGTATTATGTTTCATGTTATATTGACGGAGTAATGATTCATAATCTCGTATTAACTTGTGAGATTCGTATTTTTTTGATATCAACGATACGGTCACCCCACTATCGAGCGACTCTCTTTAACTATGTTTTTCCTAATTACTATTTTAAGTATACTCTTTTATAGACGTCTCCCATAATAATTGTCGATTCGAAATATTTGAAATAAAAATTAATGTATCTCAAACTACGACAATTACCGTTGAATTTGTAAATGAGAAATGTGCTATTGAAGCTTATCTCCATGGAGGTAGGGGTTGGGTGTTAGGGTATTATTGGTAGGTGGGTCGCTAAGCTGAATTATAACAACTTGACCCACATGCAGGGGTTAGTAGGAATTGTTAGTAATAGTTATTGATACTAGAAGGTGGATAGAGAAAGGAAGGTTCGCTTTAAATAGTCACAATTATATGAACGGGACATTAATGTGGAAAGCTAGAAATTTCTTTCTGGCCCCAGCAGAAATTGAACCCAGGTTGGCTTGGTGGCGAGCTAGAATGCTACCACCTGAGCCACAGAGGGACATATTTGATCAATGAATAAATAATATAGAGAAGATTTAACATAATCCAACGTTATGTTGGGTTAGGTTGGAGATCAGGCTTCGTGGCCTGAACTTCTCCATAAGATATAAAATAAATAATAAATTACAAAATAAACAAACGTTTTTGCTCATTTTTCTGCCAATTTCGTCGCGTGTAAAGCGACAGTTTTGTGTTCATCAATTTTGTGCGTTAATTCACATATATACATTTAGGAATAAAAATCCATTAAACCAAATCTCATTCGAGAACTAAGAAATAGTAAGAATTAAAATTCATAACAAATTCTTTAGCAACCGTTCGCAAATGGAAGAATAGACGGAAAGTTTACTTACATACTAAATTTGATCATAATACTGATCTTGAGATTATCCATCAAGTGATCAGAATCTGTCTTATTGATAATAAGTGCACATGTTTATTTACATGTTGCGTCGTCTAAATATTAAGTTTCAATTAGAAAAGTAAAATAAATTCCGAGACGATTCGAGAGTAAATCTCATAAATTAAAAATTAAAATAATAATTCCTTTATCAATTTTTTTTGCTCTTTTCGGAGCGTATTATCCAAAATTTGTACCGGGAAGTAACGGAGCGTTTTTCAGAAGTAAAGGGCATCCATGATTCTCACTTTTTGTAATGCATCAACCTCGAGGGCCTCCAGATTTTGATGTTTCTTTGGAAACACACGCATTTTCACTCGGCAGTGTCAAATGAAAAGAAAATATTTTTTGTTACCATTTTACTTCATTTAATCTCTGGATTATTCTTTTACTTCTGTTAAACGGAAGTGTTACTAACGTGTACATCAATTATAATTAATCATTTTTTCAAATTTAAATTCTTGTGAAGTAAGAGGATAGTTTTTTCTACGTATTGCTGGCTATTAATATAATATACTCCTCACAATGACTCCTAAGATCTAATTTAAAGTAATCTGGCTTATTTATGGAAACCCTTTTCAAATTGAATCAGGGGTTCAAATATGTGTATTTTGTTTTGTTTTTCAGACATTCATTTTATTAAAATATTGCGCTATTTAAAATGTTAAAAAATGTATGGGCATTTAATTCTTCGTAATTTGATTATATTTTACCAAGAAAACTACCGGACATTTTGGTGATTAGTTTGTTGGAGTTTGGTAATATCAATTGATTTTTCTTTGTACTTAAACATGAAACTTACTTCATGGGATATTATTGAGAATACGGAGCGTTTACCTAATATTGAGAACTGTGTTAAATTTCTTGTTATGTATAGTACGAATTTATGAAATCCTCTACAATTCAAAGTACTCTTTCTTAAATCTCCACATTTGGGAGAGGAACGTCCTATACGTTCAACTGCAATGTATCATTTTAGGAAATGAAAGTACTGAAGCTTCTTCACACAAAATAATGTACGGAATTTTTGACATCTTCAAGTCAAATTCAGTTTAAAGCAACGTATGTAATTCGAAACCTCTACAAGGACTGTTGCTCTGTGTTAGTCAAATCACTGAAAAGCAAAATTGTTTTCTTTATTGTAATCGTTATGTGACACTGCATTATAAATTATAACGATGGAGAAATACGATTTAATTTCTATCAGTTAAAATTACACAATAATCAAAATCTCGCTTGACTTGTTTCAAATGCCAAAAATCATGTGACAATTATTTCGTGATTTATACATCACATCTCGGAAAAAGTGAAATATGTTTCGTGATGACCGGTGACGTGTAGGTAAAAGTGATATAAAAATAGTACGGAAAATTCACCGTAGTAAACTTTGGTTATTAAAAAGGTTTAAAAAAAAAAAAAAAATGGATTTCTCCGTACAGTGTACAACACCAATTATAATTGCAATTATTTCATGTAAGGGACTGTGAGGAATGTTTTTGAAAGTACAATAAATCCATGTTACACTCTGTATTTAGACCGATTTCAGATAATTTTGTGATTTAATTCTACCTACGCTAGTACTTCTGTGAATTCAAACTCCTCGAATGGGAAGGACGAAGGTTAGATTGTGTTTTAACGCGTGCTTTGGGGGAAAGACTCACTGGGCTTCGTAGAGGAAGCGTCTCTTGATGTCGAGGCACAACTTCACCGGAAGCGCGGGACCACCGCCGTAGGCAGGCACACGCGTTTTTGCCCCCGAGCGCTATGGGCGGGGATGGGAGCGAAGGGGAGGCGGGACGCGACGCCGGGACAACCGCACCGCCCCCACCCCACCCCAACCGCCCCCGGGGCGGGCGGCGCGGCGACACGTGACCCGACGGCGCTTCTCTATTGCTGTCTCTTATACACATCTCACCTGACCGAAAGTTATCACCTACGGATAGTGTCTGACAGATACGAAGGATTCCTCTCGTATTCGATCATTTGCCGTTTCCATAAACAATATTGAATTATTTTCTGAAATTACTGNGTCTGGGAACGTGGACGGCTGTCAAGAACATATCACTCGCTTTTAAATGAGCAAGTACTTTGCTATGTCCACGACCTGTTCTATTAGCACTCTGCATGCGACTTTATCTATTATGAAAAATTAATTATCACCTCACTTACGCACATAGTACACAAACACCTTTTCGCTGTAATTGGTATTAAATTAAAGTGTAAATTTCGTCATATAAATGTTTAAAAAATTGACTCTGGCAACAGAATGGTTTTTTGTCGACTATATGTGCAAGTGTTGTGGCTTTTAATTTTGCATTATTAATAAAAATTATTTCCGTTCAAATAAAGTGATATCCAGAATATTGACGTAATAATACCAGACGTCAAACAAACGTGAAAAATAAAACGACCTGTTATGTGTTTCTAATTTTAGAGCGTAGGCTCCTCTTCGAAAATAGAAAACGCAAAGAAAATATTTTCGCAGGACGCAGTACTACGTTTTTATGCATTTGTTCGTTGTATGTCGACTAATTTTTTGAATTCGTTATTGTGATGGCACTTTTTGTAATTGGGGAAAATACGTAATTCACATTTTAAAAAAATACGTCAAAATAAATTTTACTAATAAATTTCATGAACTTCGAACCCTAAGCTAATTGTTCAAATTGAAATAAAGATACGTGTGCTATAACTTTTTGAGGGTCAATTCGGAAAGAACAATAATTACTTGTTTCTTTTCGAAGTTATCCCTGTACTGAATTATTAACACTCTATCGAAACGTCGTGAGTGTAAGTCAATCTGTATACAAGCTCGTGTAAAACATTATAACAGAAATATTATAGAAGACGATAATATTGTCAATACCAGTACATTGAATAAAGTCTTTTAATATAAAACCCCAATGTTTGTGAAGCGTTGATTGAACGCGTTGAAAATTTTTTGGTTGAAGTAAATCTTTCAGACATATTTTTCTTATTCAAAATTCCTGACAATACGTAATATTAAATTTCATCAAATTTCTATTTTCAATGTACCTCACACGATGTACGACGATGTTCTTCGAGAGTCCGGTCACAAGTTGCAAACTTTGTAAATCTGTTGATATAAAAATAATAATTATCATATTTAATATCTGTCGAAATTTACAGGACCACAACAATAATAACTGTCTCTACGAGCTATCGTACAGTCGTCCACAGTGAACTCCCCAACGTCTTGGCTAATCTGTTTGCACTAGTCAGTACCGATAGGAGAGTGGTTACCGTAGTGGCATGGTACAGTCGAGTGCGCGGGTTCAAACTCGACGGATTCCACGGATTTTTCGGGTGCGAAAATCCACACACGGCATGCAGTATCATTATGTTGCACGTAAAAGATGCCTTGAACTTCAGATGCTCTCGGCAAAATAAACGCAGAGTTTTTATTATTATTATTATCGGTTTGCACTCATACCTATAAGGTCACCGTGTTAACCCTGAGTGGCATTATTCGAACGTTACTTAACTTGTCTGTTCTTTTCCTCTTGTGCAGGTTACGTATGACGCAAGGGCATAGAATCTGGCATAGTTTACGTTATCGTGTTCTTGCTTTGCAATGTACGTCCATCAGGTTAATGAGGAATAATTGTTATAATATAGTGATCAGATAAATAAATTACAGGATGAATCCATATCTAGTGACAACTTATTGAGCTAAGATCCATGAACTATAAACGGGTTAGAAATAATATCGATAAGGTCATCGTGTCAACATGACACAAGTCTGTCTTTGAGGGATCTCATAAACCATACATTGAAAAATATGCAGTGATTTCGCGACTTGTATTTTCGGTGTATGTATTTCTTCTATTATATCGATCATCAATTTATATACATTTACGTAGAGCATTGGTCGATTAATATACCGTCTTAAAAAATTGGTAGCCATTATGGCTCGTCATTGCATGGTATTAATAATACTGAACCAATTTTCTTCTCATTTAACACCATTTCCAGTTTTCCAGAATAACGGGCTCCGGAGGGTTTGACGCAAGGAGAAACCCGGTACTCGTTCTACAACAGGATGAGTGAACCTAGGAGCCGGTCTGAACGTGGAAGTACGAGATAAATCTGGAATGAACCATCATACCCTATATACCCCCTGATATATGATATTTTTTATACCCCCTGAATCATGTTGCCTCGTTTACTCTAACTCTTATTATACGAGTTTTAATTGGAAGTTTAAATCGCCTCTCTCGTAAACGTTGGTGGGAAATTCTTAAACTTTATATACAGAGGGTTTTGTATATCAGGAATCGAAAGGTATAAATGTCAAGCAAAATTTGTTTACCAAATGATTAAATGGGCGGTATTGTAGGTTTAAATCAAGTTTCGTGTGTGAACGAAACACAATTCCTACCATTTTGTTTGAGATATATCTGCTGGGCGCTCACTTACACTTCATGACATTTAATTTCTGTGGAATGTTTTACGCTCAAGCAATGCGCAACACTGGCTACCGATGACTGTAATGATAAATGATATACTTCTCAGTCACAATCGCTGTTCCGTGACATCTGGATAGTCATCGGTATTATAAGAAATATTATTCACAGGTGAAATAACTTTGTTAAAAATTTACTTGAATATATTCTTATATTGACTAAATGCGAGTGTTGCTCAAGTTAAATGATACTAAAAGTAAAAGAAAACTACGTATAATAATTTTTAAATATATTTTTATATACACTTGATTAAACGAATGAATTAAATTAATACATCAAATGAGTTTAAAAATCAGTTTATATATTCATTTATTAAATTTTTTTTCTGATAATTATTTTTGTAAATGTGTAAGTCCGAGCTTAAATGTCTGAAAGTAGAATAATTTTTATTTTATTTTATATTGCCTGACGAAACAGTGACTGTGTTGAAGAAGCAAACACCTCGTGGTTTCAAAGGAAACGATTTCCCGAGTGACTCGACTGTGGGGTCAAAAGCGACGAGGGCGTAATCAAACTGGCAGGGGGCGGGGCACCACATCTCCGTGACGTATCCCCTGTCGGAGGTCGTCGTCGTCCTCAGGGACGCTGAGATGGACTGAGAAGAGTGAGGGCGCTGGGCATCGTGAGTGCTTCCTGTTTCTTCATAGCTTCGTATTCTTACCCGGAATCATCTTGGTCCCCAACTATTTCTAGCAGTTGACAACATCGTATTGCACAACATGTGTAAATTCACACTGTAGAATTATTTCACCTCTGGGGAAAAAACCGTACAAAATTCTTAAGTATCCGAGAGTCATAAGAAAATTCCATCATTATTATTTCTTTCATGGGTCTGGGGCTCGACAACATTATGGATCCCCCAGGGGACTTACATCTAGTAAGTACGTGTTTGACAAACACGGGGCCCCGAGCTGAGTCTGGCATCGCTTCCACTTACTTGTGCCATGCTCCTTCCTTTCTCTTTTCTGACCTTCTTTGGTCACCTCTTGTTCTTTTCGATTACTACGCTATTAGGTCTAGGGTATCTTTCATTTTCCTCCTCATCTTCTTTTTCTTTTTTAAGGTGATATGTTGATATTTGAGATTTGAATTGTAATTCAGGAGAGTTTTTAGTGGGTTTGGTTGAGTCATTCGGAGACTCCCACTCGCGGGGAGAGTCATGTTGGCTCTCCCTAGTTCGTAACTGCATTTTCCCTACCTGTACAAGTTTCTCGGGATCCAATGACGTTTGATGTCGACATGGGCCGAAAAGCCCCACAAAAAGGAAACAAAAAAACAAACAAACAAAAAACATTATGGACCTCAGAAATCTAACCATTAAGGTGATAAGAAAGGACAGTGGTTAAATAAATGTAATGAACAAGGTTTGCTTTAAAAAAAGTTGAATATAATAATTGAAAAAAAAATTGATAGTACGAAAGTAGAATGTGAAATTACACCATTCCAAAAACTTGCGAGAGAAGGCCGAATCAGTTTATGAAGTTGATTAGTTTGGAAACATTAGCTTCATTGCGGAATAATTGGTTTTGCTTTCTGACCCAAGTTCGTCCATATTCTGAAGTATTTCCAGTCCATATTGTTTGTAACACTGTTAAAGAAGAACACATATTTAGCGTAATGTTAAAATATTTATAAAATGAAACTTCAGAAAGTTTCCTGGTATAACCTTCAATTATGAAGTGTATTGAAGTTGTAAAGTTTTTTAGGAGGAAAAGGAATGTTCAACATTTTTAAAATTTCTTTTCGAATCAAATTTGTTGAAATTTAAAGCGTCAACTATGGTTACTGGATAAAGCGTTTCTGGTGAGGTCATGGAAATTAACCTAAAACGTCAAACAGACTTGAAACTAAGGCCGTGGACAGAAATCATGGGCCCCGAGACAAATGGTTCCGCCCCCCCACCCCAAACCCTCACTAACTCCACCACAACTTTATTCCTCACTTAACGTATCAATGCGTACTGTAATGATAAAGTTATTAGAAGTAGTAATTAGAAACAGTGACGAAACCTGGATTTCGTTTGGGGAGGGGGGGGGGAAATTCGAAACCAGAAACGAGAAAATATGTCCGTAAGAAATTGTTCCCGATCAGTAATCTGTAATCTTTCAACAATTTAGTGACGTCTTGCTTTCAACCATCTTCATATAAGTCGTTTGAGTCATTCTAGAGAGAGAAAAATATGTACAGAACGAATTTTATACATTCACAAAAATTTAATGATCAGACCCCCTTTTCGCCAGGTCTCCTTTCTGACCCGGGTCCCGGAGCTACAGCATCGACTGCTCCTTCTTGTCAGGTCTGGATGAAACGCTGTTGTGATATATGTTTACTATAAATTCACCACATTACGGAGTCCGTTTAACGTCGTATAATATTGCCATGGAATTGTCTATAATTTTGTCTTACCGTGACAGTATATTTATCTGAACCTCCAACGTCTAAATTTTCAAACTTACTCAATCGTCGAAGTAACCAATCAAGATACCCTCGTCATCCCTTCTTCGTGTCGAAGCAATTAAAATCGAGGTGTTCTGCGAAATGTTACTCGAAAGTTCCTTCAGCTCGTTAATGTAGTTTTGCCGAAACAGAATTTTATCATGTAAATATTAAAATTGCTATAAATCGATGCAAAAAATATATGTGCTTTTATCGATTTCGGCTTTAAAACAATCCTTACAAGCCATAAGTATTACATAAACTATTTAATTTTTGAATGAAAAACATCCTTCAAATGAGAAAAAAAAATTGTTTTAGACATTAAATTAAAAACCGAATATTTTAAATAGACGAATATTTTTAACGTGTCAAAAATCTATGCTAAATTTTCCAAAGGTATCGAGGTTGCTGTGAATTCTAATCTTTAAGATATGGACATTCTGATCACGGAGCTGTACACTAATATCAGATCAGTTGTTGATATTAGTAAAGTGTAGCCTAATTACCGAGAAGAAAATATATTAGTTATTATCTAGTAAAGGCTCTAATGACCTTGACGTTGAGGAATCCCAAATCCCCAGAAGAAGCAACAACAAATATCTAGTTCATTACTCGTGGTGTACTAGAGGCACGCGATTACATATTGGCGTGGATTTTAATCGTCTTAAATGAGAATGTATATGATAATATTATATCGCACTGTCGTCAACTGTGAACTCCCCAATCTCTTGACTCTTCGGTTTGCACTCATGCCGATAAGGTCACCGTGTTAACATGACGTAATTAGTTTATTGTCCTTCACGTGATCATATGCAGTTTGTACTGTTTTTTTGACAATAAAATTATTATTATTATCATCATCTTTGATCGCTCTTACGAAACGTGTACAAAAAGATACGTAGAGATTGTATAANATATATATATATATATATATATATATGTTTTTGTATAATGTGCGTAAATATTTTTATATATGTACACAATTTTTCTATTTTATCGCAGTTATTTGTTATATTTGTGTTCGAATGTTCCGAGCTGCATTAAACGAACGGTACTTAACTTGTCTGTTCTTTTCCTCTTGTGCAGGTTAGGTATGACGCAAGGAAAGTACAATAAGTTAATCTGGCATAGTTACAACAAGTTAATCGTCTTCTTGCTTTGCCATGTACTTCCATCAGATTAATGAGGAATAATTGATATAATATATTATCTTATATCAAATAGCGTAACAAAATGTTTGACTGCGTGATATTAATGATATTGAATCAATTTGCTTCTAAGATACCAGACGGCAATGCGCTCTTCAGAGACGTACGCTTCGAAGAGACGGGGGTGGGGAATTTATGACGCGATACTGCGTTGGGGTGACATCCTGAGACGAATGATCAAGGGATGTGAGAAAGAAACAGTTTGAGCAAACGGTCTGTTTCAATGTGTTCATACGGAGATTATGCCACTCAGTGTAGGTACTTGGCAAGAACTTTACGAGATCAATCAAGGAAACTAGGATCAATTCTTGCGTTAAGTTTTGTGGGACCTAATTTCAACCAGAATCAGAATATATAATAGATATTGCGAAATCCCATCCAAACAGTCTCCGGTATTGGAACAAGAGATAACTTGTGGTACGATTGTCGTTGTTTCTACATCCAAAAGGTCAAATTTCCACAGAAAATCAGGAATGAGTTGATATTCTTTCACCATTTCTTGAGATCATTTCACTGATAATGGATTTCGTGTTTATACTTATTTTTTTCTTATTGACTGCGTTTGTATGCGTGTTTTTCCCCCCGTATAATTTGTCAGAAGTTAAAAAGTGAAGAGAGACGTTGGCGTGCCGTAATGCCCAAATAATAATAATAGTAATAAAAATAAAAGTGAAGACGAGTGGATTTGTATATTTAAATTTTAATGAACCCAAATGTACCCCTAATTACTCTTTCTGTATTACAAAATCCATGGTCTTGAGCTATAAAGCGAAGAAAAAAGCAAGAATAATTTCGAATTGAGGGTTTCCGTAAGCATGAGCTTGTAACATTTTTTTGTATTCATTTGCTAAGAAGATACTGTCTATCACGTGGACTCGTGCATCCAATAAACTCTGCAACGTGTATTATATACTATGACCTCAATCATCACGTGTCGAACATCAATCCTACAATCTAGTATTACTCGACGTCAAATGTACAAAGAATGTAGGTCGCTGATTATATCTCCACGTTTGTTAGTAGTATATGAACAACCATAATGAAATTGGAAAAAAGAATCGGATTTTTATTTTCCTGGAATCATTGAAGGATTTTTATTTACATTGTACTCTCAGCATGATGCCGCAAGTATCATTGTATTCAAGTAATGTAAGTGAATGCCATATTGAGGAAAACAAAATGTTGATTTTTTTTTGTACAGTCTTGAATCGTATAGTATAGCAATCTCATCCACACAAATCATAGTTGTAATGAGGTTGACTTTCGTGGGATCCTGATTTTTGAGGGAAAAAATCCTAATTAGTAACATGAACATAAAAATAAGAGTTCTTTTCGTACAACACCTTGGCAATTTGTTGTTTTGTTTCAACGAATACCGGCATTTGTCCCAGAACTATGCCACCCTTTAAATTTGACCTGAAAATAATATTTCCAAGGAGTGATGAATATAATAGTAGCATAAAGTTTCACCTATACTGTCGAACGTTGTTGCGCTGAGAGAGAACTAATGGTCGAAATTAGACCGAGAGTTTTCGAACATAATTTTAACTAGCATTTTCTTTCTTTATTGCAAACAAAACAGAAGGAATAGCTTCGCTATTATTATATTTTCTTTAGCAGTTCTTGGTTGTCAAGAAAACGAAAACAACACTTTTGTGTCAGGATTGTCACACGTCTTCGTATTTCATACGTCTGTTTAGATTCGTTCATGAATGTGCCTCTGGCGCAGTTTCTGATCTTTATTTGTATGTCGTAAGTTAAATCCATAAATGAAGCGGAGCTCCTTACACAAGTTCTCGGGAGGGTTTCAATATGTATACCTCTTTTTTTCTTCCTTCGAATTTTCTTCTCTATTTTCGTTTTTTATAATATTTTAGGCAACTTTTGTTTGTCCTTTCCTGTGTTCTTAGTGTTCGGATATATGCTATTTCAGGAAGGTTTTTAGTGGGTATGGTTGAGTCATTCGTCGAGTTTCACACGCGGGGAGAGTCATGTTGGTTCTCCTTAGTGTGTAACAGCATTTTCCCTACCTGTACAAAAATGTTACGGTTCTAATGACCTCGATGTCGGCGAACCGTAAAGCCCCAATAAAAAAAACACTCTTCTTTGTATTTTATATTTTATCCCGAATTTTGTTTTCATTTTGCTTCGTGAAACTCTTACGTTTTATTCTTCCTCTTATCACTCTATTGTCGTTTGACCCGTCGTCTGAGAAAGTTCATTCAATTGAAGATAAGGTATGTACCTTGATCAACACGAAACTCACTTTAAAACTGGCTTAGTTGGCATTGAGTCATTTCGTAGAACAAAATTTCAATATCTTCAAAAATTTTCCCTCATTCTGTGCGAGTGAATTGCTTATCACCCTGATTGTACTTCGTCTACTTATTACGGAATCAGCCCGAATCTTCCTAATCAGGATTCTCATCATTCGCCACACCATTTTATTGCAAATTCAAAATAAATACGAATTAATGTTAGTCGAATTACTTTATCCATTCTTGAAAATCGATTCAATCTCGGTATTTTCCTGTTCAATAATAAACCGATTAAAAATATTTGAAATACTATATGAGTGAAGAAGGTACCCGGTCTGTCTAGAATATTAATGTAACAGGAAATTAATAAGAAATCTAATTACTCTTTACTCATAAATAATGCAATACATTGTCTTCTCTACAATGTATAGCATAGAAGCTTGTGTTCTTTGGCTGCAGAAGAGTAGCTATGTGAAGGGCGTTCCCCGCGATGTGTTGGAGGGACGTGAGGGCGCTGCACAATGGGCCAAAATGCTTCAAGTTTTTCTTCAAATCTTTGAGGTTTTCATAGATGTTAACTAAAAAATAGTTACCCATAGGTTTTTGGGTCTCCAATAACTAGTCTAGAGTAAATTTAAAAAAATGCTGATTCGATATAGTGGAACCAGAAATTGGGGTTTTTGGAAATTTTGTTAACCATTTTGTAAACAAATTTGAGAGGTTAAAACGAGAGAGAAAAATATTCACGTCAAAGCAACGTCATAGTTTTATTCACATACTTTTCTTCTTTAAATATACTTAATCTTGTCACTAATAACTCAATTCCCCCCAGGGGACTTACATCGAGTAAGTACGTGTTTGGCGAACACTAGGCCCCGAGCTGAGTCTGGCATTACTTCCACTTACTTGTGCCATGCTCCTTCCTTTCTCTTTCCTGA
>NNCF01128725.1:683384-696482 GCA_002313205.1 Laupala kohalensis
CCCCCCCCCCCAACAAAAAAAGTTGGATAGTATATTACGAATTTATCTGTATATAATCACCATTCATCTAAAACAACATGAAAATTCGACAACTTGAAATAAATGTTTCTTTCTCAATATGTCACTGTAATGTTATGTTTAATTGGGGCGCAGCGGGCTAATCTCAAAACATTAAGTTTTGAAATTGGAACGCGACACCGTCCCACTTTGTTTTGTCTTAACAAAACAAAAAACTAACAGTATTTTAGGGTTCTTTATCATGCTTAAAATAGTAATGAAATCCTAAAAAAAAAAACAATTTTTTTAAATCTCTGATATTTTTGTAATTCTTATTTTAGTACAAAATTGAATGGGTCCGGGGAAATTTCAAAAATTTTATTTTTTAAAGATCCACCCCATTGGCCCACTGTGCCGCGACGATGCGATACGAGACGTGATACGACGCAGTGCTCGCTTGGTTCTGTGTCTGCTGCCTCCTGCGAACATGATGGATTACCGCGCTCTCTGTGACAGGACACGCGCTCTACCAGATCAAACTGCGCTAAGTGTGTCGTAAAGACGTGCGTTCCTCCCACAATCCCTCCCCTGCGAGGCAGCGAAGGTGTAAGTGGTTCCTTGTAGACGGCTGCGAAGCTGCGACAATGAGTTGGGAGGACATGTCGCATGTGACGAGGACAGAATATATTTATTATTATTTTTTTACAGCTAAGCAAGTTATATTGTCGTAACACACCGTAGATGTCGACGAGTCAAAAATCGAACCCGGGATCTTTTCTTCCTATCGTAGAGGTATTAACCTCTAAACCATCTATAATTTAACCCAATCTACATCCATACTTTATATGCGAATTTGTAGAAACCTGAACTTACGCACACAAAACGTATGTGTAGGCATTCGTGTGTTGTAGTGTCCAACATTCCTTCCGTCTCTGATCAAGAACATACGTTCGTTTCTTGGGTCGTCCCCACTTTCATCTAACTTAACGCATTTCGCACCTACATACTCTAAGTGCGGTTATACGACAGAAATTTGCATTGCTTTATTTATTTAAGTGTCTATAAATAGCGTGAGATGATTTTTTTCCATGAATTTACCGTGATTAACAACATCAATATACTAATGAAGCGTGTACGTTTTTCAACGTAATTCATGACCGATGCGAATTAGTGAAGATCCTTACAAACAAGAGTAACTGGGTTCTTTTGTCGCAGATGGTTATGGAATTCTATGCCGTTATGTGTTCCATGTTAGTGCTCTTCCTATTATCAGAATTTTCAACATCATTCAGTTACGACGAGAATTATCAACTTAGTGATAACAGATGTTTTAAAACTTAAAAAATGGCAAACTCGCACCATCGGATAACCTATTTAAAACTTACCCTAGAAGGAAAAGGCAAATACAAATGAAACAGTAATGTAAATTTTGGGAGTGGGTGGTATTCTATCAACTTCGTATGCTTGTGATTTGGCAATCTCTTTGCCTATTAAGTTTGCTATGTATGTGCAATCGTAAAATCGGTTTCGGACAGCTCTACGTCCTCACGGGAACTAAGAGTGCGTTGCAATAATAACTGTTTATCAATGTTTATGCATTGACGTTGAGGAACGTGGTTGCGCTCCACGAGTCACAAAGAATGGTCGAAATATCTTGCGATATTCCCTTCGTACAGCGTTGAAGTGAGTAAGAACGTAGGGGTCTGCGGAATGATATACTTGTTTATCAGTACATACGTACGCAGATTACGATAGTTTGATTCCTGAGCAGTTGTAGTTGCGAATGGTTTCAGTTCCTATTACATACGAATAGTCTCAATTCATATAAACTAAAGAATTTCTCTTATTTTGTTCAAATAAATGGGTTTAAATGTCCTCCTTTCCATAATGCACGTAACGAAAATTATCGTCCAAAAGTTTCGACATATCTCCAGAACTTACAAATTCCGTTCCGAGAAATTAAAAAATCCTATGTTTCTCGATAATAACAAGTGAGATACGGCCTGTGAGTGTACTTTCGGCCATTCCGCAACTCATCTACAAAACAGATGATTCAAAGGGAACCTTGATATTATTTCGGTCCACTTTGTACCGAGTTCAATTTTTACTTTCTCTTATGCGTAGTATATAGAAAGTTTTGCAATCGTGAAAAAATTCGAAAGGAGATTTCGTCAGAAATATCCGGTTTGGTTATCCCTGACTCACAAAAAGTGGTTTTTGGCATTCCGTCCGTCCGTCTGTACGCAGTGATGCGGAGTAATGGATGAACCGATTTGAGTCTCATTTCGTATTTATGGTTCAGTTTACTTGTTCGATGCATGAGCTCTCTTTTTTTTTAAATTTAAAACAAAGGGTATTTCACATGAAGGTCAAAGTACTCTTTTGAATGTTTTGCTCCACTGGTTTTGTTATTTATCCCCCAGGGGACTTACATCTAGTAAGTACGTGTTTGGCGAACATGGGACCCCGAGCTGAGTCTGGCATTGCTCCCACTTACTTGTGCCATGCTCCTTCCTTTCTCTTTTCTGACCTCCCTTGGTCACCTCTTGTTCTTTTCGATTCCGACGCTATTAGGGCTAGGGTATCTTTCATTTTCCTCTTTCCTCTTCTTTTTTAAAAAATGTTTTAGTAAAGTCTTGCGATATGTTGGAATTTGTGTTTTGAGTTGTAATGCAGGAGGGCTTTTAGTGGGTATGGTTGAATCATTCGGCGAGTCCCACACGCGGGGAGAGTCATGTTGGCTCTCCCTAGTGCGTAACTGCATTTTCCTTTCCTGTACAAGTTTTAAAAGCTCTAATGACCTCGATGTTGACGAGCCCTAAAGCCACACACACACAAAAAAAAAAAAAAAAANACCTCAAAAATGCTTTTCTTATTGGGAATGCGAAGGAATAGAAACCATCAAAAGCTTATTAGCTCTTTTGGAATTTCTTTTAAACTTATGACACGAATATGTTAAATATTTTTAATTTATCGTAAAAAGAATTGAACGTAGTTCCTTTACACAATGGGCTAAATGTATTTAATAAAATTGTATATATGTTTTCTATAATAAGATTTCAATTATTGCCGGTTCCAGTCATTACGAGTATTATAAGAAGAGTATATTTGCCATCACAAGTTCTCGTAACTCTAAGCTAATGATGCCAGCAACGTGGTTGAATGTACTATTTATAGAATATATACTTATTGCACACGATAGTTACATTTTCACAATGGATTATTTTACCAGTAATATTCCAGTGTAAATATTTATTGAATTATGTTTTTGTGTGTTATTTATGTTGAATACCAACGTTTCCAAATCCACGGATCACGTTACAATCAATTTTTGGTAGCTTTTCAACGTTTTAATCGTCATATTCTTTTTTGTCAACGGGAGGAACCGGTATAAAGTATTCTTATCTGTCACGCAGAAACTGTCGCGTATTTTCATACAGTTGCGTAAAAACATAGTTGGTATCTTACTTGAAAGAAAACATTTCTGAGACAGTTACTAGAAAGTATTAATTTTAAATTGTCACAAATACTCTTTATCATTTTTTTTTAATTATACGAGACTGTATTCCATTGTATATACATCTTAAATGTTATTTCAATACTACGTGTTTTGACGAGGGCGAGTACTCATTCTAATATGTACATAATGTATTATTTTATATAATTAAAAACTGGTTCACGATACGACTGAGAATAAATACTATATGAAGTGGCGAAGCGTTTTTATTGGCTTATAATATTGATTTTGTATTTCTGCCGGAATATTCGAAAAAGCTATGATCCCCCCAGGGGACTGACATATTGTTTGGCAAACACGTTGCCCCGAGCTGAGTCTGGCACATTACTTCCACATACTTGTGACAGACTCCTTCCTTTCTCTTTCCTGACCTTCGTTGGTCACCTCTTGTTCTTTTCGATCCCGACGCTATTAGGGCTACGGTATCTTTCATTTTCCTCCTTCTTCTTCTTTTTTAAAATGAGATATGTTGATATTTAAGACTTGAGTTGTGATTCAGGAGGGTTTTTAATGGGTATGGTTGAGTCACTCGGCGAGTCCCACACGCGGGGAGAGTCATGTTGGTTCTCCTTAGTGCGTAACTGTATTTTCCCTACCTGTATATATATTTTAGGGCTCTAATGACCTCGATGTCGACGAGCCGTAAAAGCAATGATGACCCTTGTTTCACTCATATTTAAAACCAAAAATCTGTTGGCAATAAATATTTTTGATAAATAGATATTTACAAGGTTGACCGGGAAACGTGCCCAGTGAGATATTCGTACTAAAATAAATCAATTTTGATGTCCTCTTATTTTTTATTTATCAGCAAGTCTGCTTTTTATTGTGAAAGTCAAAATAAATCATGATATATTTCGGTAACAAACGAAGCTGATGTTGAAGAACCATAAATACGATTTTTTTTCATAACTTTCAATGCTATAAACGAAACAAGAATGTTGTCAAGTATCGTGACACGCTTCCGTGAAATATTTTTTTACAGAGTTAAAATGTTAAAGTCATTATGATAGATCACGTATTTAAATTCAAGAATGTCTTCATTTGTTTGTTCTTTTATTTATTGACCTATTTTATTTATTATCCCGGTAGCTATTTGCGTCAACGGAAATACACTTGCCGTAGTTATGGTCATGTGTGTCATAAGATGAAAAAACATTGTCCTACCCCTCATTTTCTGACCCTCCCCCCTCATTTGTTTGTCAAGGTTTTGATATTTGGTTTTGAGATATGATTTGGTATGTTGTAATTCAGGAGAGGTTTTAGTGGGTATGGTTGAACCATTCGGCGAGTCCCACAATCGGGGACAGTTGGCTCTCCCTAGTGCGTAAGTGCATTTTCCCTATCTGTACGAGTTTTTAGGGCTCCAATGACCTTTGATGTCGACATGAGCCGTAAAACCCAACAAAAAATTTATTATTTTGCATTGAACAATACATATACAGCACAAAAAAACCTTATAATTATTTGTGTATTGATTTTTCAGATAATATTGTATTAATGGACAGTGTTACATTTGTTGAAACATTTCTAATGTATATTAAATTCGCGAAAATCTTTGAAACCTTGGACCACTGTGGAATTAACGCTTATTATATTCTTCCACTTCATTTTGCTCGTTTCATATACATTTGCAGCATACAACATAGCATGCCAGAGATCACGTTCATTCATTTGCGGTACACGGTCTTATTTCTATGATCAAAGATATGACATAGGTTCTCTCAACGAGAACGTATGTCATGGGTAGATGCTCATAGCTGAAGTATTATCGAAGATTGTGCATAACACTGACATATGTTTCATATAAGTTCTTTGATAATAGAGATATGACGTACTAATACGATCGTGTAAAAGTGGCCTTGATTTGAGTTTTTCTGAAGTGGTGGAAACGCAAGCGAAGCCAGTACCCTCAACTTTTCATAGCTGCAGTTGCGTCAATGCCTCCTAGATAGCGCACAGATGTGAACTAACCCCACTGGCGACTGAGTTGACCTGTCAGCACACTACGCAGCTATTTATTCCGAGGAACACACAACCGTCTCATCGACTGTGGAGCAACTGGACAACTGCTACGGTACATTTTATCTGTGGTACAGTTGTAGACTCTGTGACTTCATGGTGGATGGTGATCACTGGAAATGGAGCGTGCTGTACGCTTCGTCAAACGCCTGTCACAATAGTGGATTATTTTCACAGAGGTAAGGGGAGATTTTTCTCTCTCTTTCTATGAGCTCAATCTCATCTGAACGATAATTTGATTTTCAATTCAGTCTTGTAACTTGTAAATTGATATTTTGTTGAAGTCGAGTGATAATAAAAGACAATTGTGAATAGGGAATTCTCTAAGATATAAACATATTAATTCACGAAAATTTAAGACGTCACCCCAAAATGAATGAAAGTATTTTGCTTGTCTGTTCGTGTAAAGTATCCTGCTCATGATTTTATCGAAGGACATGACGCCTTCTTATTTACGTAGCGCACTGATGTGAATTTTTGAAATATAAATTACCGTTACGCGAAAAAACGAATTTAAAACGAAGTTAACTATATTGTCTGACGCACTCTAATAACGTACATTTATAATTATATACGAGCAATTTAATTTAATTTAATTAGATCCATTCCGAACTTAAAAGAAGACATATTATTTTCTAATAGGTTATATTTACTCAACATGTTCATAATTTAAATAATGTTAGTATTTTTGGAAGTACTTGATTTGTAACATCTATTTTTCAAAGGATTTCACTTCAAACACTGTTCGTGTTATTCAGTGTTTATCGATGCTTTCGATGAATGATATTTTTGTTATTCTTTCAGTTCACAATGTGTTGTATGGTTTACGAGGTAATAATTAAACTTTCGAAACTTTTATGCTATTCTCTTTTTAATATTTATACAAATTTTACTTTACAATAAAATATGAAAGAGCCAGTGTTAATCCTATATTATTTATTGCTCTGATTACTGCCGTCAAAATATGAAGTTACCTAACCTTCCGGTGCGACCCTTCATTCCAAATCCTCTACGGTATTTCAAATTCCACAGATTTGGACATACAATGACATCCTGTAAGGACCGTGATACATGCGGCAAGTGCAGGTGGGAGTCACACGAACACACCGTTCCATGCCCGGGGTCTGTGAAGTGCATTAATGGCACAGGCAGACACCCGGTATGGAGCAGGGAGTGTGTCGCCTTTCTGGAAGAAAAGAAAGTGCTGGAAATTAAGACTACAGAGAAGATCCCACACGGTAAAGCGCGGAAGAAAGACAGGGCTTTACACCCTGTATTTTCTACCAGTTACTCCACCGCAGCCAAGACTCCTGTAATAGAGAAGAGTATATATGCGTTCAAGCCGATTTCATTGACGTGTCTACGACAACGTCGTGCTCATGCCAGTGCAAATGCGGCAAGAAAAATATCCAAGCAAATCCTGTCAGGCCAAAATCTCCCTCCACAGCCCATCCATCTATTTCCCTGACAAAGACCAGCAGTGTACCTCGTACCTCACCAAGTGCTAAAGAGACAAAAACAAAGCAAGGTTCGAAGGATAAACCCCTGACTTGTTGACTTTATAGAAACAAGTTCAACATCGAAGAAGTCCCAGAGACGAAACAAGAACGTCTCTGTTCTTCCTTCCTCCGAGTCAAATTGTACCTTGTCCGACGGTGACACGGAAATTCACATTCACAAGCCTGACCCCGGAGGTTCCAAAAAGTAATGGCTTCCATACTTCAGTGGAACCTTAATGGCTATAGAACTCAACGGAAAGAGTTGCAACTCTTAGCGCGTCGTAATCCGATCTCTATTTGCCTGCAAGAGACCTTTCACCAGAACACTCAACCTCTCTGCGAGGATACATCAGCTTCAGTTTTCCCGTAAGACCTGTGCAGCGTTTAATCGGTTGAGTGGTACGCCATATTGAGAGCATTGCGATCAACAAAGTGCCCGCGCAGATAAAATTTTCGTATTTGCTCTGATTCTCTAATTGCCCTTTAAGCAATCCAGACTATGTATCCAGCTGATAAGATGATCCAGGACATCCAGGATGTGCTTTTTTCGCTCCAAAGTGATGGAAAGAACATAATGTGTTGCTGGATTCGCGGACACGTGGAAAACAAGGAAAGTGAGTAAGCAGACGTTTCAGCAAAAGCTGCATGCCTCAAGAATCTCGTGGATTGCTTTACGATTCCAAAAAGGGAATTCCTAAATTCAATACGAGGGTTCTGATTGAATTGATGAGTGGTTGGCTGTTGAAGGGAATAATCTCCGACTAATCAGATCCTTTGTTTAGTCATGGAGCAATTTCTGTAGGTCAGCCAGGCGTGTGGACGTCTTGCTAACCTGCCTGCGCATAGCATTGTCCTCTCACTCATCGGTATCTTTTATTGATGACGAACACGTTTGTGAGAAGAGTAGCTCTCTTCTGACAGTGCGCCACTTATTAACCGACTGTAGAAAATACAGGAGAATACGGAGACAAATTGGTCTGACTGCAGATTTACCAATTCTCGGAAATGAAACGGATGATGTTAATAAACCACTGAATTTTATGAATAGATCGGCGCTCCTCCCACAAGTTCTCGGGAGGGTTTAAATTTGTATTCTACCTTTCTCTTTCCTGTCTTCTTTTAACCTTTGTTTCCGTAATTTGAAAATTATAATTTTTAGATTCCCCCCCTTTTTATGATATAATGTATTGAACAACTCTTTTCTTTCATCTCTGTATTAAGATATTTGTTGAATTCGGGAGGGTTTTTTTAAATTGGGTATGGTCGAGATATTCCGAGAGTCCTATATACGGGGAATTGTCTCTACGGCTATTTCCTATGGCGGGAAACTGCATTTTCCTTCACCCGCAAGGGCTCTAATGACCTTGACATGACGAGCCCTAAAGTGCCAAGAAAAAGAAGTAAGTGAACTGGTAACTCAGTGTTTCCGTAGTAAATTTCAACTTCTTCTTGTGCTTTGTTTCAATCACACTCGGGTACCGGTTCCAGATTCGCATCGCGTACCATGCAAGTGTCTTATTCTAGACTAAAGTATCTTCATCCACAACGGCTTGTTGTTTAGAGGAATTATATCCTTAACGAGTATATTGTTGACTTCATTTAACCACGACGACTTGTAGTTTATAGGAATAATAACTTTAACTACTATTTTGTAACTGTAGTATCCGGGTTTCTTTTTCAGACTAGAAAGACTCTTTAAGGAGCCCTCTTTCTTTTCTTCTTTGTCGATTGCATACGTTCCATATGATACCTTCGAGGGTATTTGCGTGTTTAATATAAAAAGAAAATAGTCTCTTACGTGATATTTGCCAATTTGCGCTCAAAAACTGATTTGTCGTTTACCCAAAATTAGAATATTTGCACTAATCTCTGTATGTGGTATCTTATCATCTTCAGCCACAACGGCTTGTAGTTTCCAGGAATTATATCTTTCACAACTTAAATGTTGACATCGTATTCTGGGTTTTTCAGACTGTAATGACGAAGAAAGCCCTCTTTCAGTCTTCATTGTCCGATTGATTCCGTTCAATAAATCTCCAAGTTTATTTACGTGTTTAAACTAAGTCTTGTTCGTGGCAGTAGTCAACTTGCACTAAAAAATTAACGTATTATCTTCGTGTATGGTAACTTGTTATCTTAGTATCTTTAACCACGACGACTTGTAGTTTATAGGAATAATAACTTTAACTACTATTTTGTAACTGTAGTATCCTGGTTTCTTTTTCAGACTAGAAAGACTCTTTAAGGAGCCCTCTTTCTTTTCTTCTTTGTCGATTGCATACGTTCCATATGATACCTTCGAGGGTATTTGCGTGTTTAATATAAAAAGAAAATAGTCTCTTACGTGATATTTGCCAATTTGCGCTCAAAAACTGATTTGTCGTTTACCCAAAAATAGAATATTTGCACTAATCTCTGTATGTGGTATCTTATCATCTTCAGCCACAACGGCTTGTAGTTTCCAGGAATTATATCTTTCACAACTTAAATGTTGACATCGTATTCTGGGTTTTTCAGACTGTAATGACGAAGAAAGCCCTCTTTCAGTCTTCATTGTCCGATTGATTCCGTTCAATAAATCTCCAAGTTTATTTACGTGTTTAAACTAAGTCTTGTTCGTGGCAGTAGTCAACTTGCACTAAAAAATTAACGTATTATCTTCGTGTATGGTAACTTGTTATCTTAGTATCTTTAACCACGACGACTTGTAGTTTATAGGAATAATAACTTTAACTACTATTTTGTAACTGTAGTATCCTGGTTTCTTTTTCAGACTAGAAAGACTCTTTAAGGAGCCCTCTTTCTTTTCTTCTTTGTCGATTGCATACGTTCCATATGATACCTTCGAGGGTATTTGCGTGTTTAATATAAAAAGAAAATAGTCTCTTACGTGATATTTGCCAATTTGCGCTCAAAAATTGATTTGTCGTTTACCCAAATTTAGAATATTTGCACTTATCTCTGTATATGGTATCTTATCATCTTCAGCCACAACGGCTTGTAGTTTCCAGGAATTATATCTTTCACAACTTAAATGTTGACATCGTATTCTGGGTTTTTCAGACTGTAATGACGAAGAAAGCCCTCTTTCAGTCTTCATTGTCCGATTTATTCCGTTCAATAAATCTCCAAGTTTATTTACGTGTTTAAACTAAGTCTTGTTCGTGGCAGTAGTCAACTTGCACTAAAAAATTAATGTATTATCTTCGTATATGATACCTTTTAATTTTAGTATTTTCAACCACAACCTATTGTCTTCGTGTATGGATATCGCTGTGAAATATCTTATGTGGGTTGATGATTAAGTTTTGTGTAAATTGATTCCTCGAATTTTGATCGAATAATTCATTTTTCATGACTAACGAAATTATTCCTGGCAGTTGAAATGATGAGACAGCGCTTCCTGATGGTTATATATTTTTCCAGAATGGATAACCAATTTTCTTCAGATGAATTATATACTTTGTATGATATATACCACCAAAGCACTGAAAGTATTTGGAAATTCAGATAAAATTTTATCTTTAGTGTGGCATTTCCATTGAAATAATCAATCTCGAATGGAGAGTTATTTTAAGTGTAACGATTAATAAACAATATTATCCGGATAAACTATAATTAGGTTTATAATAATAGGTACTTGTGAAATAACTGTTTTGTGTTTTAATAAAAACAAATTAGTTGGTTTTATGTTAATTTTATGACACATACCGAACTATTTTTATTCGAATCTTAGGAGAGTGCTGAAAAGTTAAATCCCCCTCTGCTACATTATTATTATAGTACTGACTAATCTTGTTGAATAATATTATGACCTTGATTTAAAATAAATGTTTTGAAGTTACATGCTCGACCGAAAGTGTGATATTTTATTAGACACATCGTTCTCAATGATCGTTAGTTAACCACTTCCTTTCTATGAGTGAACGGAGATCGTGGTGTGTTCTTGGAGAATATTCTCAGGAGTCGCCGCTTCAAACCTTGGGACTGATGGGCGGTGTCAGGTCTTCAGCAATGCCGTTCTCTTGATTTTTTGTCACCTCTCACTCTGCTGCTAAGCTCGACAGATAATTGTACTGCTGAGTTTCACAACAATTCCGCTCTAAATTGTGGGTCTGCTTGCGAGGCACATTTGCCGCCGTGTAATTTCCTTGACTCGTAAGGGAAGGAGAAAAAAAGACGTGGGACCTGCGACGTTGAATCCGCCAGAATGTGTTATTTTGTTGACATTACAAGAGAGAAACCGGTTTCAAGTTTATATGTTGTACTCGCGTTCTCTTACAGAAATTGTGCTAATTGGAGATGATTTGTTAGTTTTCAGTAAGGCCCTTGACCTTAACAAGTAATCTCTTTCTTTCTTGTTCAGTATTGACCAGTTTTCGCGAATGCTTCTAGGAACAGACTTAAAATACCATTTTATAGCTCAAGTTTTGAAATTAGTTTGTTACACTAAATGCAAATTACTATGGAAACGATATAGAAAATTTAAAAAAAGGCGTCAATTTCTGTCAGCTGACGGAAGGTAAAGACTAAGAATAAATCACAGAAGATAATTGGTTACATTCTATGTAATTATAAAGTAGATTAATTTTATGAAAGTTAATCGAATAAATTATTATTTATCATCAAAAACGTTCCAGTGAAAATGTTCAAATCAGTGCAGCAAAAAGGTTAACCAAAAACAGTAGTGATGGTTTACTTGAGATAGTAGCCAAGAAGAAGTTACGAAATACACTTCTTTGATTTACTGCAGTAGTTCATGTTTTCTTGGTGATTCTACTTCAGTTTTACTCATTTATAGAAGGACACACGCACATTTAACGTGTTTTCTAATCAAACTTTTATATTTTGGCAAAATTTAATCATTGTCCGTAATCCTATTTCTACGTTAAATTTCCAATTGATGTACTTAAATGTAGTTTTTAATCTTCTGTATAAGTTAGTGATGAATTTATTCAAATTATACTCAGTTTCTATTCAAGAAGTGTGAGCAAATGAGCAATGGAATAAAGTGTAATTACCGTACTCCAACATTCAGGAAATACTGTATTTAACGACAAAGCTTAACCTTGTCTTGCTTTCTTACATTCGTTATTTATATATATTCAAAATTGTATCAAAACTTTGAGCAACTATAAATTACAACAAAATAATATTTAAAGTGCATTCCGTCCAAAAAAATCACACCAAAAGTATACTTCCTTAGTTCCTTTCAAATACGAAAATATTATTTTGACCGTATAGAATGTTTTGTAACTTGTGTTATAGATACTAATCGTGGCGATTTTACCACAGCAGCGTCTCTGAGGTGTCTGAATTTCAAGCCATTTATCAATTTTGGTGTCTCGAGAGTAGCCTTGAATTTCTCCCCTGAAAAAAGTGTCAAAAACAAAAATTACCCCATAATATAGTGCCCCATGAGATAATACCCGGTATTGATAACCCCATAAAATAGCAAATAATTTAAAATGGTTTGTCTTCGTTTGACTAGAGAATATATTGGGATGTTATTCTTGAGAAAACGGAGAGACCAGTCGGAAGGTAATCAGATGGGGCAGAGTCAGGTGCGTCACTCTCCGAGTCAATACTTCTGGTTCAACCTTCGTCTCCCGTTCCCCCTTCACGACTCACACTCCCTTTTGAGCTGCCGTTTTTCATAACGCGGAATTTATCGTGCACGTTTGGAGACAGGAGGGATTGGGGCGTGACGTAGAAAACACAAGGTGACGGACGCGTGCTCTGCTGCGCGCTTCGAGGTCCATGGGAGAGCAGCTCACATCCAGATCTTTCTCTACAGCTGTGCTTCGGCAAGATGGGTCGAATGGTTAGGACGAAAGAAGGAAGTCAAAGTATCAACGAATTTTCACTTCCTCACCAATATAAACAAGCTGCGATATGTGATCATTCCAGAGATCAAATTTCTCTCTATTACTCTAATTTAATAAATCAGTAAATTATACCCACGCGGTTCTAATGTGGAGGGGGGGCATTGGACCTGACCTCGCAACACACAAAATTGAAGTTGATAAATGGCATACTTTTTAAAAGTGTTACAAGACTGTC
>NNCF01128725.1:696591-711874 GCA_002313205.1 Laupala kohalensis
CCCCCCACCGCTTGATTAAAGTCTTGATCCGCCAATGTACCACTCAGGTGTACTCACTGGTGAAATGCCAGCTGTCAACTTGTAGCGTCATGCAGGTGAATTTGTTAATGTTAGATATAAAGTAAGTCAGTTTAAAGCCTATCTTTGGAAAGCTCTTGAAAGTACAATGCGACGAAAGCACAGTCCAAACATTTCGAACTCTTCTCTTTCAGTGACGATGGTAGGTTATGTTTAATTCGCTGATATTTTTGATTTCTTTTAAATAATTTTAAAGGGAAAATAAAGCTTAGTATCACATGGACGTATTTTATGCACTGACAATGAATTGTTATCCGACTTGCACGTACACAGAAAAAATTAGGTTTGCAATCACCCTAGAGAGTCAGGATCACCTTCCATCAAATGCGAATTGTTTACAGTACAAAAATGTCATTTGACGTCGGTTTTAATTTCTACGATAAAAATAGTTTTATACTACAAATGAGCACGCGGGGCAAAATATGCTAATTAATTTTTGCAAGCAAGCAATTGAATTGTGTTGCTAATAATAAAAACAAATTCTGCTGTACAGTAAATAAGAAGTTGCAAACTGCATATTACCACGAGGAGGACAATAAACTAATTTACTCTCGCGAAGCAAGCAAGGGACCATCACATCGATTCCGATCAAAGGCTTCTAGGCAACGGACTATATCATTTCTGCGTTTCAAGGTTAAATCATGGCATACACCCCCACAAGGATAAGAATGAAAATTGGTAGCAACTTGTAATATCAACAGATTTAAATTGAAATGAATTCAGAAAAGTTCTAAACAATTTTATTTGATTATCCGTAACCACAAATGGTGTCAATCAATTGTAAATTATTACTTCGTACATCACAATTGTCAGCATAGTTTCCTAGCGTCATGGCTACAGTGAAAGTGAATCGTTTTCAAAACGAATTCGAGATTAAAACCTCATAAATTTTTATGATGAACTCGATGAAAGGAATCGCTTTCGAAAGGTGAAATATTCTCTTCCTTTCTGTCGATCGGTGCAGACATTCCCATAAATCTCTCATGGGTTTTCTCCACCCTTCTACCTGGTCGGCGGCGACCTAGTGCTTTCCGACTTGAGCCGAGATGAAAGTCTACCGTCGCTCTCGACGAAAATCGATGACGGCGAAGAAATTCTCTCGCGATTCGCACTTTTCTGTACGACCTTGACGTAGGATGAAAATGAGTCCGACGATATCGGAGATGTTTTATTGCGATTTCTAGAAGCCTCGCAGAGTATAGGAAGTCCATACTCTAGACTTTATATCATACTTCTTCTCAGAATGTTCCAATATTCTTTGGTCCAGTTCCTTTTTATATTTCACCAGAAACTGTTAAAGGCGTATTCTTAAATATTTTAAATTCAATCAAATGATCCGTAATTAAATATTTTAAAGATGTCTTTATTCAGTAGTGAGATCTTAGTTTTGAATCATGCTCCAGATTGAAATCAAAGATACATGAGAATATCCAACTTGAAACTGGCATTATATGTACTGGGTATTTTTTATCTTTTGCTAGTAATACGTTCTTCGTGGTTATGAGAGGAAAATTTGGGTTTCCATTATTTGGCCAATATGCGAGTCAAGAACAATTACTACATGTACGAAGAAGAAAGTAATTTTAGTATTTTTTGNTGTGGCGAGCCGCCACAACTACATGTACGAAGAAGAAAGTAATTTTAGTATTTTTTGTTTGACATTATTTTATGACAAATACTTTTGTGAAGTGGAACATGTACAGGAAACTAAAGACATGTTAAAATGTTCCATATTTTCATACGTAGCAAGGTGTATAAACATAAAACGTCCCTGACATTACCTGAATTTTTTTTATTTTTATACTTTGAAATCAGGAAAAAAACATGAATTTGCATCTTCGGTCCGATCACTTCTACTCAAAAAATTCTCGTACTTTTTTCTGGTGAGTTCAGAGATTTATTTATGATCGAATTTTAGAGTGGAGCGTCACCGCGGCAACGAACAGTAATACAAAATCATCGTAGCTTTTATTTGTCGTGGTTTCTCTTTGGCCTCCTTGGTCCCGAAGTTCTTCTCTCGCGCGAATGTTCATCGACCTCTGAGGCGACGATAGCGAGGGCGTCGATATATCCCGCTGGGAAAGCGCTCGTAGAAATATTTCAAAAGGTCCCACGTATCTTAATTTCTCTTTCATTTCCTGCGCGCATCCGCGATTTGCGCTCCGTCCTCGGAGTCTTATCTCTCTTCCTACTCTCCCTCTCTCCCCCCCCCCATCACCTCCCATGCAGTCGATGTGGTTTCCCTACCTGCCCTCCGCTCGCAGGTTGTGTTCACATTCTCAATGGTCGAGTTGGGGTCAATAGGAGAAGACATAGATTCATATGAGGATGATTCCATTCATTTTGAAGTATTGTCGAATTTTGATGCATGTTTGCTCGATTGCACATTTAATGACGCGAACTATTGTGCTCTCAAATTTTCATAAATTTGGAGACCACATAGTAACTTTTTTGTGTGTACATTTTATTGAGGGGCAAATATCGAATACGACCAGTACGTATCACAAATTAAGTCAGGATAATGTTGGGTGTAACGATCACAATATGCCATAAGAATCGACGCATTTTATCAGTATATACCTTGTCTAAATACAGAGATAAGAAAAGAGGAAAGTTGGTATGCTACCCATTTGAAAATGTTGAAGTATCTTGGAAAAATATCGGATACTACTTATAAACATGGTTTATTCTGAATTATCAACAATTTTGAAATGTGCTTTTATATCATTCCGACTCTTCTTATCATTGCAATCATTGCTGTATTACCACGTAATTTTGCAGCTGCGTGATGCTGGAACACGTTAAATAAAAGTATTGGTAATATATTAGCCATACCTTTTTTTCATTATCCGTCTTAGTTTGTTCTTGAAACATTCCAACTGTCATTTTGCTCTCAAGTAAAGAAATGAGCGAGTTAGTGAACTTTTCACCTAAAAGCCTGCGAATTCTTTCAATTATCGTTATATCGCCCTTCACAAATCGTCACATTTCCGTCGGCAATATTTTTGCGATATCTTGTGTACGTTTAATCTTAAACGTCCTTGATTGCTACTGGCATTTAATTGAAGGAATATTTCGGATCAATACGACGGTACCTTTCATAGTGTTATTATGAATTTAGTATAGCCTATATCATTGTGTTAATATGAATTTCAGAAATGTTGACTACTGCCAACCTAATAATAAATATGGTTACAACCCAAACTTCGACTCGGAATGTTAGAGTTTGAATCATGGATATGGTAAGTGTGTTCCTTCCTTGGAGATAATCTTTCACCAATCGATTTGGCGTCATATGTTCGTGGACCGAGACTTCCTAAGAATAGTTATTTGAAATTGACACTCACTTCTTGTATGAACCGTGATTGTGTATCTTAATCCGAGGACTAACAACACTATAAGAATATAATTGATCAGGAAATCTACAAAACCAATCAAGGATCAGTTGATTTATCCGAATATATTCATGTCAATTGTGGGATAAGTAACGAATAAATTGCCCAGAATGCGTCATAAACTTTGCCTCTGCCAATAGACGTGCACATAACGATTCAAAACACAAGAAGACTAAAAAAGTTACATTACGTACGATCGACTTTTGATACTGATACCTCATCCTCGTCCAGCGAAGCGGACTTACCGAAGAAGTCTGTAATGGTTTTCTATTCTTTGCTGAGAAAGTGGGTTTAAAATTCATAATGTGACATAATGAGAAAATATTGTGACATTAACATGCAGGAAATATAAATAGCGCTTGGAGGTCTAATGTAGTTGACAATTTTGTCAACTTATGAGAAAAAAATCACAAAGCAATCTAACAACAGAATATTTTGCTCATTGTTTCCCGCTTTTCCTTTCAATCCCCGAGATAGGGATTTAGATCTCATTGGGGTGAGCTCTGAGAAATAGGTTCGATGTTATCGATGCATTGGCGGATGGCAAATTACGGTGGGGAAAGAAAGCATAGAAGCATTTTTTCTTTATTTTGGTCTCAAATTGACATTGAGGTCCTCCTACTCATCCTGTTCTAAACTGAGTGTACATTACGAAGATAATTATAGCAACAACATACGTAACAAATTCTTAAGAAAAAAAGAAAAAATAGACTCGACCTAGTGTTCCATGCGTTTCTATCCGTCAGCATTTGCTCAGAAAAATTAACGTAGAAATGTTTTTTGGTTTCAGACGAGACTGTGTATGCAATAAAAATAATTTAACAAATTGATAATGAGATCAGGAAGGAAGGAATTCGTTTTACCTTGTTGAGACAACAAAATACGAATCATTGTGACACCTTACAAATACAGTAAGAAAGCAACAAAAATCCATACACATATGAATTTGTATGTGTTTGTATGGTCTCGTAGTACTGCATATACTAAAATCTTTTGTGCTTCAGAACGGGAATGAACGTGGGCAATGGGATGAGAACAGCCGTGTACGATGGCCCTACGCGCGATTTGACACAGACAAGGATCATTTTTCAAGAAGCCTCGCCTCGGGGCGGATCAGACTGGGAAGTCGAGAGGGTGGCTAGGATGCAACTCCGGACGCGGGATCGAAACCAAGCAGCAAAAACAGGGCCAGAGACACGGCCTCGCCTCGCTGGTCCACTCCTTTCCCACCACCCGCACGATGCAAGGCCACTGACTTGACTGCAATAGAACTAACTGATCTTATTGATTGTATTCCGTCGAAGCATGTGAACCCTTAGAAGTATTTTGTGCGACCTGGTGAATGTTCCTTTATTAGGTCGTCAAATAATATTGGACCTGGTGTGGCTAACAACCAATGGGTTCTTGTGTATAAAACCACATTTTGAATTAAATTCATAAGTAATTTCTTATGGAATTGATATAAAAAAACTATTACTCGTTACACTAAAAGTACAGTTCAAAATGTGCTGTGCCTTTCTGGATGTATAAGAAGGTTAATTATCGATATGTCAAGTCAAACTGGAGACCATTCTTCAAATACATTGTTTTGATTTGAACGGCATTATCAATTATTCGCAGATTTTAGTATACCATAATTCATGGAGTACTGTTATTATGACAATTATTAATACTAACAGAATAGATAAGAATATTGAAAGATTTATAAATGGTTCGACTAGCGCCTGACAGGCTAACACTTCCGAAACTTCTTTTTTCAAACATTATTAAATTTTCTGTTTTCATCAAGTAGTCCACAAAACATCAAACAATAAGTGCAACAACTATGTTTCGGTATTATTGTTTTCTCAAACTTAAGTTCACACACGGTTCAATGGATTGTGGAAACCTCAGTACGGTTTTTGAAATTTCTGTCGATATCTGCTATCGTCGCAAACTGCTTCATTAACGGGCGACTTATTTCCTGAATCTTTTCTACTACATTGTAGTGCGCCACACCCTTTATATATATTTTTTTAAGAATATTAGTTTTACTTGAGAAGATTTTCGTTGGAATGGTATTCACTTCAAGTCAGTAAAGGTGTTGGGACTAGTTGAAGCTTCAAATCCCAGGTCGCTACCAGCTCTCTAAAGGATTAGAAACACTTCCTTAAAATATGGGTTGTGTCAGAAAGCGATCGATTTCTTGTATTTCCCGTTGTCTTGCTTTACCTGGAATGGAAACTTGATGCTTCTTTAAATTTATAGAAAGCGCTCCAAGGGAACCCAGAATGATAAGGATGATGTTTGTTTTTATCCCTCACATTCTACTGATTTTGATAAAACTATTCTCTTTGTTGTTGACATCATTATAATAATTCGAACACAGAAGAAGAAACTGGCTGAGTTATTTCCTCGACCGACCGGCGTGTAACATTGCCTTACCATTTCAAGCGCTGGCTATGGTCAAGTGTTGAGTATTACGCAAAAACTTATGTCTCGACCGAGTTGTTTGAAACTTGTGAAACTAGTGCATTCGTGCCATATTACATCAAAATATTTGTGTAACAATTTGTTCAATTGTGTTAGGGGTTCTTATGGCAGTTGATCTGGTGCCGAACAGTGACCATCCCAATAACCCTAATATAAGAAATTAACTTGGTATCTAATTATAATAATAGTTTTTCAATATTTTTTAAACATAAACCGTCATTGTCGTGTATTCAACCCAAAGATATTTTGTTTTCGTTCTTACACGATCCTCGCCCTTTTCTCTGTACGTGTAATTAATTTCTAAAGAAAATAATTTTAAATTTTTGTCAAATTTGCGATAGTATTTGTTTTATCCGCGTTCTTACCAAACAATAATGTCTGACTGCTGTGGAGGAGTTTTGTTGTTGGACAGTAATTATTTATTTGAAAAACCTTGGAATACGTTTAAGAACCTTTGTAGGAAAAGGTACTTCTCACCTTCACTCCTATGTTGACTCTTGTCTTCTTCTTTCTTGTTTAGGAATTGATAGTGATGAAAATATTGCCGAAATTCATTTAATTTTGCCTGTAATTAACAATATTTTCGAAGACGCGTATAATTAATTCGTTCCACTTACTGAAAATTTTGTTTTCTTTTCTGTGTAATGCTGGTTTATAATTTATCTTCCCTCCTAGCGTTTTTTTTGATTTTTCATTTCCTCTCTCCTTTTTTTATTTACCTCACTGGTTCTTGATTAGGTTCGCTTTGTTTTCTGATCATCAAATAATTTTAATGAACCACCTTATCAGTTTACAACTCTTATCCTGATATAAAATCGAATGCAAAATGTTAAGTTTTCACTGGGCCTGTCCCTTTGACGAGTGTTGTATGACCTTTAAAATGATACACGGTTGTTTTGCAACCGAGTCCAACTTTCGATGCGGCCTTTCATATTAGGTGTCATTTTTGCTCTTCGAAGAACTGCTCATAGAGGAAATATTCTTGGTTTTAGTTTTATTTGATTAACAGCAAATAATTTATTAACGTTCAGTATATTCTGGGTCGTTATTATGCGAAACGAATAAATCACGATTTCTCTATTTTCCGTTGATTATCCATCCTTCTTCACATGTCTTTCTCCGTATTCTGGGAACAGGTCTGTGTACTTTGCTCGGAAGCCTTTCGCCTGCCCCCTGTCCCCCATCACCCCCGCCGACTCTTTCTCCGTCCGTCCAGCTTTCGTAGCTGCGTTCGCCCGCCCGCGCACGCAAGATGATTGCGGCCCATTTCCATTTTCCTCGTGCACCTGCAGGGCGCCCTGCACGGCCCATTGCTCACACGCGGCGGCGGCGGCGTACGTGGTGGGTGCTCGCCCGCTTGCTTCACTTAGGAACACACTCAAATCCCTCTTCTCGAGAAAAAAAGCCCTCTTCTGCGACCGGGTGCTTTGTGTTATTCTCGGACCCTCCTTGTTTCATTGACAGTGATGAGGTCTGTATCCCTCCAACTCTGCCCTGGAGAGAATAACCTCCCTACTGGATTTGAATAAACTGACTACTTCTTCTGAATTGGTATCCGGTCGTGAATGGAGATTTAAGTTGCGTCTTTCAGTTTAATCATGTCATTAAATTATCTGACATGCAATAGTCAAAAGCAACTATTTTACATATGTCTTGAAAATATCACTTACGTTGATGAGTAAACTGGGGGTGATTGATGTTACATTTTGTAACAAATTTTACCAAAATTTGGCAGGATAAAATGTGCACACGGTCTTGCGAACATTAGTACAAGAATACTCTTACCTTAATGCAAGGTAGATGACAAAACTAAAGTGATTAATATTACAATTTTCGTGTTTTATGAAAACGTATTTCTGATGAAATGTCCATTATGCTTTTTATAAGTTTTGTCAATGACATTATTAAAATAATTCCAATACCTTACGATCAATCAGTATAAACAACCTCATGAATTGAATTTCATAATAATTTATTTTATTCAATATTATGTATTGCACATTTTCGAAAAACATCACAAAAGCTCGATTACAATACAACATTAATAAGTATTTGATACGTACCTCATCAACGTTTTGATATTCTATTGAACGACTATCTTAATATAATTATTATAATAAAACATGTAAGAGTGTTCAGTTATATTAAATCGCGTATACGAACAACAAAATATGTATTTCCTATGATCCGGTTCGATGCCTTTGCTTCCCCTTTTAGCTCAGAAATGTATGATTATGTCATGAAATAACAACTTTTCGGGCGGGTGCTTTGCAGTTCCCACAAATGAATGACTTCGGTCAAAGGGAACTGAACTCGCATGCCGATCGTTTACCTATTCCGTAACTCAGTTGATTGACATGAAAATATAAAGTTGACAATGAAGAGAAGCGTATACTCTAAGATACAACATGAGCACCATACTTAAATTAAAACTGATTAAATAAATAATTAAACCCTTACGACCTTTTATGGACGAATAATATTTTTAATTTTTTTGTGAATAGCTCACTTCGTTTCGACGTGGATTTACGCCGTCGTCTGTTGATCAAACAATTAAATTGTAACAATGAAATACATCACAAATAGAAATAAAATTATGTTTCCTATTTTTTGGTAAAAAAATATTTAAAAATTGAATGTCTGATACTTTAGAGGAATTTTCAGTTCCTCTCAGAACATGGGGTTGCGGGCCACAGCGTAAAAACGGCTGTGATTCTCCGAAGGTCCGATGGAGATATTCCGTGACTGATGTTCCCGTAAAAATGTCTTTCAATACGTAAGTCATAAAAAGTGTTAAAGAACGGTATATTATTGCTGTTCATTTCTTTATCATCTTATGTAGGATGTCATTAAAAATTAAATTATGAAATTATATCTAGATTAATTATACGGAACGTGTTCTTTAGATAGCTAGGAGAGGCGATTCTCCTGTCGGGACAGGTGCAAGGAAGTTGGATACTTAACGACCACAACATTTCTTGTTTGACAACAGAGTTCTCCGCGCCACCTACAGATTTTTTTATTAAAATATACTTTACATGATTAGTTTTATGTAACTTGCTCAAGTTTTATTATATTGAATGGTGAATTATTTGCTTTGTGAAGAAACACATCCAACATTAGCTCAGACATGTACACGTATAGTTCGTTTGAGAAATGTCATGTGCGGTTCCTCAAATACAGAAAAGTCAACTTTTACAATCCGGTTATACATATTTTTTCTTTTCAAAGAAGTGAATGATTACGAATTTAGAACAATCAAATTGTTGTTTATACTTCCTAAGATTTTTATTTCATTATTTTTAAAAGATATTTCCGCTGAAGTTCTGTTTATTATCTAGTTTCTTATCTCTTTATGACTTAGTCAGATGTCTAGATGCGCAATTTCCTAATAAAATACATATCCAAGTTTCGTGTCGAAATGTGACCCATGAGGCGAAGAAAGTTTTATCAAGCAACGTCATTGCGATAATAGTCATTCTGTTTCTTGTGTAGTTTCATAAATCCATTTATGCGACTTTTCTTGGGAGGCTCGGGGTTTCCATCCCGTCCAGGGCTCCCATTGTGCACGAAGCGGCTAATCTGCGAACCATTGTCGGCGCCGGATCCGCGCGCGTGTTGCGAAAATACGATTGGCGGCGACCGCTTTTCCTCTTGTGTCTTGATATTAGTGAGCTGTGTTTTTCGCCAAGGAAAGAGAATCAGTATTTAATAATGTCTCACATATATTTGTGTACGCAGTTCTTCTTTGTTTACGGAATGTATTCGAATACTGGTTTTTACTAGAACAAAAAATTGTACGATAATCCGAATATCAATAACTAATTATGAAACTGACTATTTCCCACACATGCTTGGAAAATTGAAAATGATGTTTTATTGTTTCATTGATGAACGTAGTTCTGTTAAGTGACAGCACTTCTGAAAAATATATTGGCGCAAATATATATTTCGTGTTTACATTTGAAATTTATATTGAGTCATTTTTTAATATCTGAATAATCCAACGAAGAGCATTTTAATTATTTTTTTTTGTATTACAGACTTTATTGCAAGGGGTGGAGATTTTTAAAAATTTTCGTCCTTTCGAAAAAGTCTTTCTCTGATCCAACACGTTTTAACTCTCAACATCGATACTCATAAAAACTTATGTGTATATCTACCACATTAAGTATTCTCAGCCAGGATAAATAGATGAAAAATCAACAAGAGACATAATGCGAGCACACGAGTTCTGATCACAAAAACGTTATAACTGGCTTAAGTCCGATCAATAATCACTTAGCTCTCTTTCGAAGGAGCCTTTATGAGTTAAAATAAATATGAACGAACAGTTTCTTAACGTAGTTAATTATTATTTTTTTGTGCTTCTATAATGATGGGAACATTACTTACTGTGAAAATCACTTTAATTTTTATTCCATGTCTTTAATAGAAATTTCGGTCGGTATACTACTGCTGTATTTATAAAATCTCTGAAACTGATATTACGTTCATATTATTAATATTGGTGATAGATCTATGCGAAGCTGAACATGAAAAAGGGTATAATTTTCTTCTTCTTTTATTGCTGATTGCAAGTCAAAATATTTCTACGAGTATGTACCATGTTGGATAAAAGTTCATGTAGTATATTCATGTTTATAACGTAGATTTCTCCCCTGTTACTCTCTTTACCCAAAATTGTTGCTTTTATCTTCAGATCTGAAACAAAGTACTCTAACTGTGCAAAGGAACAAGATGACATTTACTCCTTCTACGCACAACAACAACAACAACAACAACAACCTGAGCTGGGGTAGCTGATGTATTGGCTGCCAGCCGGACAGACAATACATGTGCTCGCACAGCTTACATGTGTCTGCTACAACGTGAATTTTCGACCTTCTGTATCACAGCGTACAGTATCAGTTCCCTCAGCTTAAGTAGCCAATCTACAGGACACGAAAAGGGAACCTACAGTAGATGTTACCAATCTGTAAGCATGTAACATTGAGTCGATGTCGACTATCTGTATAATTTCTTGACGATATTCATCATTATTACAACTCCATGGACTTACCTTGTTTCATCACAGACGTTTAGCGCATGTTCGTCTTCAGGCACCCGACAGCGCCAGTATTCGATCCAGAGTTCTTTCCCTCTGAACGCGCGAACGCTAGTACTGAGCTACTGCAGCACAATGTTTTATTATCTTGCGTTTCGTTGTCTATGAGTTGACACCATAGTATTTCCACCATGAATAGTAAATACGTAAAATAGTAACCATCTCTAAAATCTTGAAAAATATATCTTTAAATACCAAGAAAATAGTTTTTGTGTGTACAAACGATTCTTCATTTTGAATATACTTTAAATTTATTCTTATTAGATCAATACATTTGAAAATATCGTCATTTAAAATAATAATTAGGTATTCGCCAACGTTAACCTTCAGAAATTCAAAATATCAGTGTACGGCTGCTTGACGTGAAGAATATTCGTCGTCTAGACTTAAAATTTCGGGCTACGCGACGTCGGGATGGCGTCATTTAGCCGTTGTAAAGAATTATTTTGTTCCAGTAAACAACTATTCATAGTTGTGAAAGCCATGGTTCATTTGACTTCGTAAAACAATAGCTGAGGTTGCACCGCCTCTGTCTTGAGTCAACGAACCGAATGCATAGAAGGCAGCGCAGTCAAGTGTCATTCTTTCCAGACAAAACAGCGTTAGCTTCCGCAGTGATCGAAAATTGGTCTCGTTTAGACGAAAACTGTTTTAGGGCATCTACATCATAAGCTGTGGCAGCTAATAGTACTGTCTGTCCGCTAGACAGCCAACGCGTGAGTTATCACAGCTAAGTTTAGGCTGAACTATCTAACTTTTTTTTCCCGTGCATATCAAGGGGAGATGACACTTTAATCCTTTGCACAGGCACAAAGGGATACGATATATTTTTGCTATAATTTTTTTTGTATGTTTGTAGATTTTGTTGAACAAACGACATTTCATTGTCAACTTCGTATTTGTAATTTTGTTTTAGGCGATCTGTGAAATATGATTTTCTTCCGTTAAGTTACGAGTATATTTCGTAAATACTATGTGAGTTGAAATATTTTTCTGAGAGTTGCAATTTCATGCTTCAACCATTATATTAAACAAGTGTTGGCCATTTTATATGAAATTCTGCTCTTTGCAGTTATGGTGAACTTATTTAATTTCAGTCGCATGAGAATTACATATTTATTGCGGGGTTCTGTCACAACTTTGCGTTATGAAAGACATTACGAACTTTCTTTCATTTTATATGAACATTATGTATTACGTCTAAATAATATTAATAATTCCGCATCCAGCATCAAAACATTTTCGTTTGCTCATCACATCTACATCAGTTGACACTTAGTGATGTGCGCTTTTCTATGTCGTATTTTATTTTTTATAGATTTATTTCCCATATAGATGTTACGAATTTCTCACATTTATTTTATTCTATCCTTCCGTTGTTTTGGTATATTCCATCTTCATTACTTTTAAGAAATTACTCCCTCCACCCCGTTTAATTCATAATTCCATAAAATACGGCTTGTAGTCTTTCCCCTTTCTTCATTTTTGCATACACAAATTTCCCATATACGTATTCACGTCATCGTGTCCAGATAACACCTCCATAATTTCTCTGTGTTGTAAAACAAATGTTTTTTTTGTACAACTTTTACATCAGGTATTATGCGAAGGTTCTTTTTTGTTGTTTTTCTTCCACTGTATTTGCCAAGCTTTTAGAAAATTTGTGATCATATTTCTCCTCCGTCCTATGATCTTATTTATCTCTTTGCCTTCGAATAACAATTGTCACATCATTGTTCTTTTCTGTTCAAGTTCTGTATCAACAAGTGAAAAGAATCAGAGTCCTTTTTCCTGTCAATTGACTCCTTTGACATTTTAATTTCCTTTAAATTCAATTTAAATTTTAATAATTAGCGCTATCCGTCATTTACAAGTTAAACCAAATTCTTTGCAAATTTTGTTGATGTTCGTGCGATTAAGATATTACTTGTATACAAGTACTTGTGAATAAATTTTGAATCATTGGAATCTCAATGTCTCTTCGTGGAGTATACATATCCTAAGGGTGCTTAAAATATCGACTTAAGAATTTGGACGGTGCACCCTCCTATTTTGTTTCATGCTTTAAAAAAATATTTACATAAAAGTTTTAGATATGAAAAGAGTCGCTACCTTGCTTTAAAAAACGAATGCATGTTTCAACCTCTAAAACATTTTCACATTCATGAATTTTTATTTAAAGGTGTCAAATGAAATGGGAGAGTACCCTGTCGAAATTTTTGACGAGGTTCCTTCCTATTTTGTTTTGTCTTCAAATAAGACATATATATATTAGAAATCACTGATTACTGGAATACTTTGAAAGTTTTAAAATTTTAGATCTTGGTAGCGACTGCACCATTGCAATGAGTCTTCCTTCCATCCTACCTTTCGTGGCGAGTAGTGTGGATGGAGGTGGCGGCGGCAACGGCGGCCATGGCAGCACCGTACCCGGTGGTTAGTGACGCTTAATACCTGTCAGAGCTCGCGTGACGTCCCTCCGCCCCAACCACCGTCGCTGCCGCCGCGGGCCGTGATGGCGTTCGGGCGGTCGGACCGACCCACCACCACCACAACACAAATGGAACGCAGACATGAAACGCTTTGCTGGGCTCGATAGCGCACGAAATATTCATCGCACGAGACCCGGCTGAATAATGAATCGCGGTGGGGCCCGCCCCCCGAAGGGCGTTTGGGCCGCGTTCGGCGACCCGACCGCTGCTGATCGCACATATCGGAGACAAGCTTGCTTTTTCTTTTCCTCTGAAATCACCTTCTCCAAATGGTTCTTTTAAACGCAGCTTATTACTCGTTTTGGCAAGTAATGAATCCACTTACGCTCATAGCCATGTTTCTTTGCTGCGAGAAAATTTAACTTAGGTACAAAAAACTTGAACGGAAACATACTATATTTGTTATTTTATTGTATATTAGTCGCAGTAAATTACTTTATTGTCCTCAACGTGGACATGGGCAGTTTGCAACAGCTCTATTAGACCATAAATTATTTGTAGGTTGGTACTGTGCTGGAAGTTGGAACAGTGCTTTCTTTTTAAATTTATTTATTTGACCTTAACGGTCTCCTTGTAGACATAGCAATAAGCGAAACATGGATCTCTTACATCTTACTATCTCTTTTGCGTTTTCAACACTTCACAACTTAGCTGTTAACAGAACGTAACGTTCACCGTCCTCGCCACATGGAGGTGTGTGCTGTCATCTACTGTCACTTACATCCTCTTATTCCTGCAATGCACATTGTAAAGCACTCTAATAGTCGATATTTTGTATCTGTTGTTATTAATGTCCAGTTCTGGTTGATATTCAACACATCTTGTCTTTTATACTCTCTAATGTAATCTGCTCGTTTATGCCCATACCTTGGGCAATCCCCTAGCACATGGTCTGGTGTTTCTCGATCTAATCCACAGCTACATGGCTCATCTGTTTCCTTCCCAAATCTCTTCAAATATGTTAAATAATTTCAATGTCCTGTAATGATCTTGCATTGGCTTTGGTGGATTAAACCATGTTTTGTTTTCACTGCATATATTACATGCAGGATATATTCATATGTTACTCTTCCCTTCCTCGTTATTTCCCATCATCTTTGCCAAGCTTCAAATAGTTAATTTCCCCCCTGACGTTTTATCCTCTTTCCTTAACTCTATATCATTCACTGTTAATTGTCCTTCTTGTATTGAATGTAGCTATCGCTTTTCCTTAGTCAGTTCTTGTCATTTTTGGTTTTTTTTTCAACCCGACCTGTCGACCTGGGCTTTTGTTCCTCTCTTTCCATCTCGATGTGAATCTAGATTTTTTATGTCACTTTATCTCTCCTTTATTTCATATGCCTTTAATTAGAGTTCTCTCGTATCCTTTTGTCCTATTCTTTCATTTTCTCTGTCTCATAATTTTCTATCTTTTTTTCTATCTTCATCGTGGTTGTTGTCCTAATTTTTTGCCTCATATCTTTTGTGGCGTCTCATACTTGGCCGTATATACTTCTCCGTTATATACATTCCCCATCCCCACCACGAGGAGGTGGGGATTTTTCCACTAACTAACTATATTTGTTCTTTATCTCCATTATAGTATTTACGTAACCTTCGAATATCCGATACAGCTCCTCTGAAGCAATATAATATTGTTTGTAAGTATTCCATGTCAGGATATCTTTAATGTTTCATGGTCCGAGGGAGTATTCCCTAATTCCTGGAAGGAAGCAACGCTTATCCCTTTATTAAAACCA
>NNCF01128727.1:0-33298 GCA_002313205.1 Laupala kohalensis
GCATGTGTTTGACTTCACGAAAATTTTGTTAGTGAATTTTTTTCTGTGAATATTGGAGTGAAACAGGGATGTGTCCTCTCACCGTTGCTCTTTATTCTGTTTATTGACGATTTAACGGAGTATCTACTTAGAGACAATATAGATGCACCAGTCCTAGAAATCTCAGGGATAACGATATCAGGATTCCTTTTTGCAGACGACCTAGTAATTTTTTCTAAATCGATTCCTGGGCTACAGATGGGAATAAAAAGTTTCGAAGAATTTTGTGATAATAGAAAATTAAAAATAAATACAGTGAAGACGAAAATTATGGTTTTTAAAAATGGTTGGGTTTTTAACAAAAATGAAAGATGGACATTCAAGCAAAATACAATTGATATTGTGAAAGAATACCTGGGAGTTAATATATCTATGAACTTGAATTGGTATAGATATAAGGAGAGAGCAAGGAGTAAGGGAATATTTGCTTTGAACAAAATACGGAAATCTGCCATTAAAGTACCCGAAATACCACGTAGACTCACAGACACGATGTTCAGTTTATTAGTTATATCGGTGATTGCATATGAGACCGAAATTTGGGGAAGCACTAACAACTCCATTTTTATCCATTACAGAATGTATATTTAAAAGAAGTTCTCGGCCTTTCGAGAAGCACTGCAAACTGCGGAGTAAGATGGGAGTTTGGAGAATATTAACTAGATGTAATTTTGAAATTATGACCGCTTAAATAGAGGTTAGAAATCAAGAATTATTCTGGGAATGAAATTGTAAAACATTGTTTCGAAGAAAGTACAAAAAGAGGTTAGAGGGGAAAGATAAAATCACTTTTATTAAGTCTAAACCTCAGTAACATGTGGGACAAAGAATTATACATAGACAATTACAGAGCAGATTTGAATGAAATAAAATTGGCATTACAAAATCGCGAAAAACAGATAACTGTAATAAATAGATTAGAAAAACGTTCAGTAATAGTTCAGGTAGTAGTTGCAGGTCATTGGAGGAGGATGCCATACATTGACTGGCTAAACAGAGCCGCGAGAGCGGGTTACGCATGGTAGGCTGTCCCGTCCATGTACAAGAAAATAAATTTTTCGAGCTACGCTATCGCAAGAGGTATCAAAATTTGCGTAATCTTACACAGATTAAGAAAAAGGTAAAAAAACTAGAATTGCGTGCCATCTTGAGGGCTCTACCGCACTTTGAAGTTTTGTAAATTTTACCGTTTTACAGACCTAAACCGTATGCCTAAAATAATATAAAAATCAAATTTAAAAGGTATTTTATCCTTGAAATAAATGAAACAAAGCATAAGGTAACAAAATGAAGCTTATAACCAATGACAAAATCTTAAAATGTAAACTTATTTTTGTGTCCAAAATTTGGCATTTCTGCTCGAGATTGCAATCTGGTTCTAAGAAAACCATCTCTAGAAGTAGCGTCAGTTACACTTTGTGAGGCCTGTGTTACCAGTTTAACACATCTTTCGACAGATTTTGTGTGACAAAGAAAGTCAACAATTTCCAAACTCTTATCTTTTGCCATGATTTGAATGTCCTAATTAGAAATATGTCGAAGAACTGGTGGTGCTGTAACCTGACACTCGTTCCACACAATAATTTCGGTGTAATCTCTTGCAGAGAAGTTAATTTTTGTGGTTTAAATATCCTGCGTTTAGTGCTACTTTCAGCTTCTCTAGCTTTTATATTCTTCGCAGTGCCAACTCCCGAATGTAATCTCTATCATCAAACAATATACTGACAAGTAGGTTTTCTGGGTGCGCAAAAAAAGTATTTCTTTCGATAACAGAATCGACAACAGATCTCAGATTTTCGGGTATAAATCGAGAGAACATAATCAGTTGAAAAATATGATTGGCTCCGTCATTAAAAGACGTCTTTTGCTTGATTAGGAACCAAATCGGAGCGTATATTTTCACCACGTTGTTGACAAGCAATTGCAAATTTTCTGATGGATTAAGAGTACTTACATAAAGTCTGCGTATACGATTAGCAGAAATAAGACATCTCGAGTGCGCCATTTTTTTAGGTTGACGGTTTATCAGCTCAGGAGTACAGGAACCAGTTGATGCAGCTTGACATATCTCATAAAGATACTTTTGATCCGTACTTAGTTCATTGAGCACATTTTTCGACAAGCCTGGCAAATTACCAGCCATCGCACAAAAAGACACCTCAGTTTTATTTTCGCAACCAGCTAATTGTTTTCCAATAGGTCCGGAATATTCTCTAGGACCCAAAGTGCAACCATCTAAGACGAAGGGGTAACTCATTGGCATGAAGCTTCTTCACAATTTGCTGAAAAGAATCGGTTTCTTGAGTAGAACACTATTGAATCATATTTGTCCACTCTGCGAAGAATATGAAGACTGGATACATATCTTGTTACAGTGCGTTGCAACTGAACGATCTAGGAAACTTAGGCTACGGGAGGGAAACTTTGGGGATATACCGTGAGATGTAACGTTAGGTATCGAAGTCATAAGGGATAATCGATCACCGGTAGTGTAACTCCTTGGAAATTTCTTCAATACTATTAGAGGAAAGAGAGATAAAAGAATTGCTGAGTTAGAAGTAGTGGAAGAGAATGATTTTGCCGGCCTTCCTTAATCCTGTTACAGGTTCCTTAATTCTGGTGGATGATGAAATGAAAAAAGATGATTGTAAGAAATGAAAAAGTGAAATGAAGAAACGAAAAAGTGATTTGTAAATATGTATAATTAGAGATAGAGTATTGTACATTGTGTAACTCTGTATATGTGTAGATACGTAAGAATATGTAAATATGTTCCTTGTCCTGACAGTTGGTTATACGTGGTTCCCAACGGTGCTTAACGAACACACCAGTAACCGTAAAATTTTAATTCTATTATATTCATATTTAAGGTAAAGTACATAAATTAAACTTTATTTTGTTTCGTTAACATTAGAATATATTGCTAGACAGTACACGATTATGACTGAAAGTGTGAAAGGCGTAACTGGCAAGTTCCTTAAGAGTGAATACCAAACACAGTCCACGGTTAATACAGGGCCAAATCACAGGCGAACGGACCCATCAGCCCCGCCAAAACTATGCTATATTGTAACCATATTGCAAATAACAAATAAAGCCCTCTTCAATTCAATTCAATACTTCGAGGGTCGCGTCATGAATTCACAGTATCACTTTCCTTAGAGCAACGATTCGCGATTGTGTCAAGCTAGGAGAATCAGGTTCAGAGATCATGATTATGATTAAGGATGCGACGAAGATGAAGCAATCTCCCAAGGAATGGTTTACTGCTAGCACTAGATGTTCTGGGAGGGTAGAGGGAGGGTTGATGACGAATACTTTGGACATCCATGTCCCGGGTGATGGATCAACGTTTTTCTACGCAAAAAGGTTTAATCCACAAAGAGTTTATGCCTCAGGGAAATACAAAGAACAGTAAGATTTTCGTGGAAGTTCTTGAAATGCTGCGGATATGAGTGCTACGCGTCAGGAAGTGTTCCAGGAACCCAATGAAAAAAAAACAACGCACCCATGCAACTTATACCCAAATTTTTTAGCATAATTCTGATTTAGGAAACTACCCACCGATTGGAGAGCTTACAGCACGAAAACGACTGAACCTATCACAAAAATGATTCATATATTTTTGTAGAAAATTTAATGTGAATTATTTTGTCATATAGATATTTATTTCATCTCAAAAACCTAACTGTTTTGCGACAAAATGGCATTAACCGCAAACGGGCGCCTTAGTGGTGGTTTTTAGAATAGATGGTTAGTAAGAATTTTATCGCCGCCGGACGGGTATTATCGTACTACTTCTTGGCGCTACTTATGTTGAAATTTCTTTATGTATGTTTTAAGGGTGTTTTTTTTCGAATTGGGCTTCCGTACTAAAGGAGACTTTTTTAAACGAGTCTGCACCACGACAACGTGCCGTCCTACTCCGCCTTCCTCTAGACCAAAGGTACCTGGCCAAGTACAAGATGCCCCAGTCACCCCACAGCACCGAAGTGTTACTATCAAACTTTTTATCGTTTGAGGAATAAAAAGGAGCTTGAAAGGACGCAATTTTGGAACAGTGAATGACGTCAAGGAGGTCATGACGTTTCCTAAAGAGGTTCCCATCATCGCCTTCCAAGAAGCGTACCGAGACAAGCAGAGGCGCTGGCATCGATATGTCGATGCACAACGGTGATGACAGAATTTTAAGCAATTGTCCTAATTGTCCTTTGATGTGAAATCATTGCGAATAGGTTAATTATTTCCAAACACGACCAGATGAAGCAGACATTGCTTTCAATGATTTATACAAATCACAAATTTGTAAAACAATGTAGAGAACATACCAGCCAAATATAACTCAACGTTTCAATACCTATATATTCATCATCAGGTGTACGCAAAATGTTAGAAAATATGAGATTTGGAAGTCAAACTACTGAGTGATAATGTCGATAAAAACCGAAGATAAAGCCACAAAAAAGGTTATAAAACAGATAGTGAACAGTGTTTATTCATATAATGAATCACAACTTAACACCTAGATTCTAAGAACGATATCAACAAGAATATTAAGTCATTAATCCAGGATTAAATATCTTGGCGATCTAGTTTCAAAAAGTACGTAAGAAGCGAAAGTGTTCCCTTAATCAGAGACTCACTATTAGAACACTTGTGAAAAGTAACTTCGAAATACTATTCCATACGCTGCAATATACGAATAAATGATAGTAAATTTTCTAGGCAAAATTATTCTTTAAAAAACTTTATTTTTCGAGTGTATAGAACTGATAACTCTTTGAATCTCTTCTGGAGGACGGAGTTTATGAAGAGATATCAGGAGTGTATCTACATCATCGTTGTATCATGAACAATAAAGTAATTGGGGATTAATCGATAAAAGATTTGGATCTGTTATTTATGGCTACGTTAATTCTGAATTCATTTGGGTATTTTGTTTTTTAGCTCACACTCGTAGTTTCGAAAAAATTGTGTAGTATATAACGTTGACACCATGTGGCAGGATTTCCAATGAAATTTCTATTTGAATGGCGAATTTCTTAACTTCAATAACTTTAATGTAGTNGAAATTTCTATTTGAATGGCGAATTTCTTAACTTCAATAACTTTAATGTAGTAGCGTGTTTTTTTTACAGATACGTTACGCATGTCACTGTAAGAATACGTAATTGTAAAATCCATTTGAAGCTTTTGCAAAATATTTCTTAACGGCTGTTGTAGTAATTTTTATTACATGTCGTACGTTACATCTGTATATCTACATTACGTAGAATGTATGAAATGTTAATGATACCACGATAGTACCATCATACGAAGTAAAAAGAGAATAGTAATTGTTTATTTACTGGGAAGGTCTTGGTGTAAAAGTGTTATGAAACCACGTTGCATGTACATATACCTTCATCTTCCCTTCCAAATGTAAAAATGGAATCAGGAATATTTCCCATGCAAGTGCATGACTAGTTCCCGGAAACCACAGACGCTATATTTGTACTTGCTTTAATGTTGGGTTTATATGCTGTTTTTATATCGCGAATTCCGTCTCCCTATGCTTTCTTTTCTTTTTTACTTCCAACCGTGTCGTTTTTCTATACTTCATTCTCTTCTCATTCATTATTTTTTTTCCATTCCCGTCATCCCTCTCTTTTAATATTACCGTTATTGAAGTTTCCTTCCTATTATTTTCTTCAATTTATTCATGCTTAATATTGCAAGTATAGAGCGATCTTATTTGCAGACAATTTTATTCTTGCTCGCTTATAACATTCACACATCAGCGACACTTGTCAAAGATGAAAACTCTTATGTTCACAAATAACACACAGAAAACACACTGCGCACGCGCGTGTTGCACCTGTACGCAAAAGGTGTCCGTTCAGTCCAGGTGTACTTTCATCAGTTATCTGCAGGATCATTTCGAAACACTTAAAACCTTTAAATCTATTAACAATGTAAAATATATAATTAGTACTTGTGATAACAAAAGAAGAATAAAATTGTCTGCAAATAAGGTCGTTATATACTTGCTACATTATTAGTAGCAGGTTTATAACAAACTAAATAAACATTATTCACTCTAAAATTAATATCTTTCATAGAAATACACAAGCTAAAAATGTCTCGTAAGCATTTACACCCTGTTCCTTGACACTGTATTTCCTTCCTTTTCTCTTCTCTATTGAACACCCACCTCCATCTTCGAGAGCCGCTAAGAAGCCGGGAGGTGGCGGCGGCGGCGGCGGAGGCGGTCGCCGAGGGAAGGTGCCGGTGGCGTATGAGACGTGGGCGGCGGGGGTGACTGCTCGGACAAAGCGCACCCTCGCTTCTCTCGCTCCCAGCTCCCCTCCTGAAATTTTTTTAAAAAAATTGCACTTTTATAAATGAGCTTGAGATGTGTACAGAAGAAAAAGAAATGATTGACAATATTTTTTTGTATCGCCATCTATGTGTTCCAGAAAAAGCAGAATTTCTGAATCAATTTCATTATGTTATGTTGAATGAAAATGGGAGACGGGACCGAGATTCGAACTCGGGACCTTGAGCTTTGCGCGCTTATGCGCTTACCGACTGCGCCGTCGCGTTCGCCTCCCGGACCCGTCTTCCATCCTCACTCAACTTGGGAGACCCAAAGATCTCTGAGATGGTCTCGTAGAGACTACGCTCCTCATATGAGGCGACTCCCTTAGGAAATAGTTTGTTTTGGGTAGTATTTTCCAATTCTGGTTCACAAACACATAGAAATCTCTTAGATTGCGGTGANAGGTAACAGATTAATTATGTTATGTTGAATGAAAATGGGAGACGGGACCGACTGCGCCTTCCCGTTCGCCTCCCGGTAAGCGCATGAGCGCGTTAAGCTCAAGGTCCCGAGTTCGAATCTCGGTGCCGTCTCCCATTTTCATTCAACATAACATAATTAATCTGTTACCTGGCGGTGAGGTTCACCGCAATGTAAGAGATTTCTGTGTGTTTCTAAAACAATACATGAATTTATTTACATCAAACCCTAAAAATTGAGAAAGTTTAGTGTCCTCTAAAAGAAAATATGAAATTTCTGAGGAATTATGTGTGAAAATAGATCTAAGTAAAAGAAGTTGTGTTTCCTAACTCCTTTTCCCTTGTCTTGAAGGGGTCAGAGATGGTGGATGATATTCCTCATTCGATATGCTAGGGGAATTACTAGGGTACTGATGCCCTTCTTGACACACCTCTCCGAGGTGGGTGATGCATGAATGACGCGAGGGCGAATGATGATGAGGGAATGTTGTGGTGGAATGAATGGTACGGGAGACGGGAGTACCCCGAGAAAAACCTGCTGCATTATTCGTCCACCACCGCGGATCAGTCACCAGTATTTTATTTTTTATTCGTAAAAGGTAATAACTTTGTAATATAATAATGACAGAATAAAATGTGACAAGTAGATAATCTTATAACGTAAAATAAGAAGCTCTCAGACAATGGTAAACAGTATCCAAAACCATGAGGAAATGTTGGCAACTGATGCTAATACAACATCCTGACTCAGAAGCAATAAAAAGGTTGGTGAAGGATAGAGTTATAATATATGTGGAAAAAATTTGTTGGGCACGGATTTTTACGAATGCCGTAAATAAATAAATGAAATTGAGGCGTATCTGAGTTTTAAATGCATAAAATGCATGTCTAAATGCATAACATTTCATCAACTTAATATTTATGCGGATTCTAGTTGAACACGTGAATTTTATGATTTTACACAAATCTTCTTTCCCAAATTGTTGTGGATAAATGATATTCGTTGAAGGTGGATCGATAGCAATAGTGTGTAACGAACACACACATCCTTAATCCAATCATTTCACTGATTTGACGAAGATTACTTTACTCGCCGATTTCTACAAAAAACTTTGTTTAAACATGCGTTACGCAAAAACTGCAAGACGAAGTAAAACGAAGATTAAGCGGTCGTCTTCCTGGGGTTGGTAATATGATGTTTATTCTGTTACGTCAGGTATTGGAGAACGAAACTGAAATCCACAACGGGATCAGATACGGTTTTATCATAAGAATAAATTTTAGCGTGTTAAATGGTTAAATTAGTATCATAAATGTATCGACCAATTTTGACAGTATTGAATATCTGTTTAAATTTTTTTTTTGTAAATCATTAAAAAATGGAACAGTGTTTTCAGATATCTCTTTAGTTACGTTAAAAGTGTGACTGGGTCATCGATGAATTAAAGTTCTGTGATGACTAGAAATTTTTATAATGATTGATCGACTACACCAACGCCGAGGCTGAGTCTGCGTGCTTTCTTACATGAACTGATTCTGTTGTACCCATTTTTCGCGTTTTTTTTGTTTGTTTTTGGAACGAGGAGAAAACTGGTATGATTTCACATTTATTATATAACATTTTATAAATTTATTGTCAAAAAACAGTACAAACTGCGTATGACCACGTGGAGGAAAAAAAACTAATTTACTCTCCGGAAGCAAGCAAGGGACCATCCCATCAATTCCGATCAAGGGCATTAGTGACATTAGAAATTAATGTCACTTTTCAGACGTGCACACACACGGAATCTTTCCAGTTTAACATCATTAAAATGGGAGATTAATTTTTCTTAGTGATTGTAAAATTGCTTGTTGTATATTGGGTTGTATATTGGTTATTGAACATTTTCATCTATTGACGTTTTGTTGTGCACTAAATACGTCGGAATCAGCTCTATTGTTTTTTTCATGATTTATTTTTATACATGGAAAAGATAAAGTAGAAGGCAATTACACCTCTTGGTGTATTTAAAAATGTAACCTGTCTGATATAATTATATCTTTTAGGGCGTGCAATGAACGCTGGAAACCTTAAATGTTATCAACTTGTATTTCACCCAGCGCAAAAGTGAGAAGAAACAAAACCTTATTTCCCGCTAGAGACATCGTTGCTTTTGTAATCGCTATACGCGACGACCAGCAAATTCAATATCACTTAACAAATCACAATGAAAACCGATCGTAAACGTACACTTTTGATTCAAATATGGAGTATCTACGTCAAATGAGAAAACAATTTTTTTTCGACAATATAAATGTATTTTGGTTTATTCTCCCACTGACACTACGAACGTCTGTGTAGTATCTCCTTAATATATCGTGTCCTTCTTGTTCCATTTTCGAAATAAATTTTAATGACTTTTTCTTTTAAAATGAGTTAGTAGTAGTTCTTTTCATGACACGTATTTCTCAGAAGTAAATTTTATAGTTTTATGCTCTTTCAGGTGATGCTATCAATTTTTATGAATACTAAATACTTTATAGAAAAAATATATTTCTACGTAATGGATCATTTTGACAATTTAAAAAAAATTTAATCTCAAAATGTAACTTGTTCGATTATCTTGCAGACACTAAATGATTCATAATCGGATTATAATTGGTATCGTAAACAATTAATGCTTACAACTTTTTAAAGAAAAAGTCATAAATTTTATTTTTGAAAATCAAACAAGAACGAAACGACATTTTGAAGAGATACTACACAGGTATTCAGTGTCACTACAAAAATATATTGTAAAGAAATTCATTTAAATTTGTGCGATAACTGGTGTTCTAATTTGTGGTAAAATGCTCCGTATGAATTGCGTGTTCGCTGGAATAAACGAAAAATAAATAAGGAATTTCTCTTTGCTGAAGAAAGGCGCGAGCAGCGGTTCTGCGTGCGGATATACTACACGTAACACTACCTGACCCTGTTCAACATGTCATCCATCTTTCCGCTCCATGGAGTGCATTTCAGGCGCATCGTCTGGCGCCTAATAGCATTCCTCGCTATGTAGAGCAGGCGCCCAACATGAATCATCATCCTCCAGACGATGATAAAAAACTCTTCGTTGTACTTACAAGTTACCAAAACATAAATTCAAATGCGGAGTTTCAGAAATGGTTGGGGAGGACAAAATTCTAATGAGTATGGTATTTACCGTGGAATCGTAGTTACAAGTATTACATTTCAGATTAATTAAATCAAATGTGGGATACAATAAAAAAATAAATTTATATCTTGTTACACGTGAAAAAAGTCTTTAAATTATTAATACCAAATTTTTCTCAAGTTTTCTTTGATGTGGTGGTAGGGTGTGCACCATCCTCCTCAGATTGCACGAGTTTCGCATAACTACACAAACACGTCATATACGAGTATTTATGAACTTCGTTCCAATATCACATATTAATCTCGTTTTATCCCCCTCTCCCTTTTAGGGGCTCAAACTATTGTAGATTTTCCGGTCTGAACTTAGATTACTGAATACGATGTCCTATGATGTGTTGACTGTGTACACCGCAGTGGATTATGGGCTGCGATACACATGTATTATTGTTTTCAAATTCTTACGCATTTTTTCACATTAATGTCCTTATTTCCAAGAAGAGAATTAGCTTGTTAGCTTCGCGTCGTCGTATGTAATTCGACAGCTGTTTTTAGTTGTTGTTTTTTTTGTTTTTTTTTGTGGAGCTTTAGGGCTCGTCAACATCGAGGTCATTAGAGCCCTTAAAACTTGTACAGCTAGGGAAAATGAAGTTACGCACTAGGGAGAGCCAACAAGACTCTCCCCGCGTGTGGGACTCGCCGAATGACTCAGCCATACCCACTAAAAACCCTCCTGAATTACAACTCAAAACTCAAATCCCAACATATCTCAAGACTTTACTTAAAACATTAAAAAAACGAAGAAGAAGAGGAGAAAAATGAAAGATACCCTAGCCCTAATAGCGTCGGGATTGAAAAGAACAAGAGGTGACCAAGGTCAGGAAAGAGAAAGGAAGGAACCTAGCACAAGTAAGAGAAAATAATGCCAGACTCAGCTCGGGGCCCCATGTTCGCCAAACACGTACTTACTAGATGTAAATCCCCTGGGGGAGCTCTGTTTTTAGTAGTAAGTCTCTTTGAACTTCGGAGTTCACTTAGTGAGAGATGGAGAGATTATTCCTATTTGTCAGGCAACTTAGGGTTTACGCTTTTGCCTAACAGATGGGGAATTGAAGATCGATAGTGTGAAGCGTTTCCATACAAACATTGAAGGCGCTCCTGTTATTAAAGTCATTCAAAGTACTCATCATTATTGCCATGACGGAGTTATCTCCATTCTTGTATGAGTATCGCTGTGGTTAAAACAATTACTAGTACATTCATTGCCATTAAACTTCTTTTATATTTATGACGATTAGTCACCACAATCATGAACATCACCATTTTTAGTAACGCACCTTGAATCTCCAACATTAGCTATACCACCTTCACGTAACGTGCGATGACAAATCTTAAGTTATTTCCCAGAATTTTTTAGCTTTTACTCAGGGTTTTTTATGGTATCCCTATTCTATTTTCTTTCTGAGTTACGACAAATAACTATGTTCCATAGGTAATATATTCGCACACCCCTTCCACTGCACTCCTGTTCCACGAATGAATCAAGAATTAATTTCTTTGTTATAGCACGTAGAAGAAGTATTTCAATTTTCTTTCTTTGCAGTAAAGGGAAGTGGTTGACAAACTCCACCATGACGACCTTTGCTATCTTTAAATTGTTCGTTAAAATATTCACTTATACAAAGAATCCACTCTATTATAGAATATTATATTAATGTACAATGCGTCACTATCTAATCCCCAACTTAAGGCAAAAGGTTAACGGAAGGATGGTTAAAATTCGTAAACTGTCTAAATTTTTGGACAGTTTACGAATTGTCTTCCGTCTTTGTTTTCTCGTCTCTTACATGCTATATGACCTATTATGCATGTGAATCCAGGAGTCCCCTGTTGTGTAACAAAATATTTTAATTTCAAATATTTTAATTTCAAATAATTTTCGTATTATATGTACTCCACATCAAATTAAATGAAAATCAAACTTATGTGTTGGATCATTCATTCGAATGTGATGCATTATAGGCGAACAAACAGACACAAGATGAACCGCGGGAGGGCAGGCAATGCTCCACCTCCATGGCGCTCTGTTGCGGGCAACGCTTGTGGAGAGAAACTGATTTATTACTCTCTTTTCGCCATCATACCCTCCCTCTTTCTCAATCTGTTCTTCAGCTGCAATCCATATGAGTGGTTTCTCAAAAGGAAATGCAAATCGCCTGTACGATTGTACGTGGGAAACATTATTTGTTTAAATTCATTTTTGTCATGTTAGTATTAAGATTTGTATCTGGGAGGTCAACTTCCCGAAATTAATTGTATGTATATGTGGAAGAATTTATATGTATCTCCACAATATATGATCCCCATAATTTTATGGGAGACCTGTTTTTTTAAATATAGCAAGAAAAAACACTTACTACATTTTCAATTATTTATTTGGTTTTAAGTAAGCTGCCACGACCGCCCAAAAACAGAACTGTCCTCTCACACTCCCTACCAGAACTCTGTCCTCACACACCTAAAACAGAGCTGCTGCCGCCGACCGCTGCCAGCTGCCCTTATACCAACACCTACACATACACACGTACACACATGCCAACTCAACCACCCATACAGAATTCTTCCTCAGGGGTCGGTCAGAAAGCAATTCATTCTCGTATCCTAATAAACAGAGGCGACGCAGGACACATGGTCCCATGCGGGAGTCTCTAGGGTGCGAAGCAAACATTTCTACATATATAATTGTTTAAATTAAAATGAAAACACTTGGTGCATTAAAATAACCTTTAAATAATGTTAAATTATGAGATACGCATTAGAAACTTAAAATCATCTCTAAACATGATTTAATTTTTTAATAATGTTTAGTTATTATATTTTTTCTTCTTCTAAACCACGCAAGGACAACTCCGATATGACCGGAATACTCGTGCTTGCACTTTCGTGGCTCGGTGTATTCGTCACCAGAGAAAAATTTAAGGAATTTTCACTGGGCAGCAAATGGGGTACAACAGAAGGCTGGAATACTCCAGTGCGGGAAGTCTTTCCCCAGAAAAAAATAATTTTGGAATTACTATGGTTTCAATTCACAAAAAATTTTGTTGAGTCTCTAGAATACGAAACACCAAAATTTTTAAATTGGACTTGAAACAAAACGTTTGATTGACTTAAGTGTTATTAAAGTGAAAAAAGTTATGTTTAATTATGAGACTTTATCGTAACTTTCTGCTATTTACAACCGTCCTTGGGCCAAAAATATAGTGAACTTTTTCCGCTTCCTTGAGTAAAGGTATAGAACTTGGTGAGAATTGGTGATAATGAAGAAAGAAGAATTGGTGAGAATGAAGAGGTTAAGATAAGATTATTGTAATGGTACTATGTATGTTAAATTATGATAAGAGCCATGTTATGGCGATGAGTTACCGACAAGGCAGCACAGTGAATCGAACCGGAATAAATAAAAAATAATTACTGTGTTGTATAAAATCCTCTTTCGACTGTCAAGCTAAACATGTTCCAGGTTTTTCCTTGGTCAAGCAAAAATAGATGTGTAGTTAATATAAAACGAAAGAAGAAAAAAATAAAAATGACATAAATCTTAAATACAGAGGTTGATGTACATGATACATGAGAGTAATATTTTATGTGAACCGCTGCCACCACATTGCTTCTTCCGGAAGCGGTGAGCGTTTCTTGTAAATCGGCCTTGGGACGTTTACTCAGCTCGTGCGTGACCAGTCGGTGATTTCCAGCGCGCGTTTCGTTTCCTGAGGCTCTTGTTGACCGCACGCACGTCGTGTTCGTCAAAAGAGCGTTGTTTTGACGGCTTCTGAGTAAGAAGTAATCACGTATGACTCACACCGAAAGTAAGAGTGGTTCTTATCTGAAGACGAGGAATAGGGAGGCCGATGTAGCTTTGGTTTTTCCTAAGAAATTAAAAGTATTTCTTTAAGATACGCATCTTATTCGTAGCTCGGACTTTCTTGATTTTAGAATTATTTATATTTTTTTAAACTCTAACTGTAATGAAATGCTGTTCTAAGGTATAATATATTTGAAAAATATAATTATGTTTACGAAAAATAATAATGAGTAAAATATTTACAACGAAGAAAAAAAACTTGACGAGTCATGAGTACATTGGTAATTGATAGTTGTTGCATTCATTAAATGTATTACATGCACTAATGATGTATTGAAAAATTTAAGCAACAGTTCTATTTTCATTCCATTTTATAACTTGGAGACCGGTTTCTGAGTAAAATGTTCAGGATTGGATAGACATCGTGAAGTCATCTTTCCATGTTTTTGAATTGTTTGGAAGTGTCGCAATTACTGGCTCGAGTAGGACCCCTTTCTGGGTTGAATAATTGGTTTTCATTTTATGTTTGATTGAATTGACTGTTCATATGGATATGGAATTTACGTAGTGAACATGACTTGATGAAGACAAAAAGAAAGATTTGAAAGGTATAGGAAGTATGTGAGGGAGATAGGAACGATAAGAAATATATTGAAGAAAGAGGAGTAAAGAAGAAAAGAGGACAGAACCAAAAGCGAGACAATATTTGAGACAACATGGTGCAGCTGACAAACAAAGGACAGATATGGATGACTATTAACAGAAGGGAATTAGTGGAAAAAATATTTAGAAGAGAGAAAATTATGGGTAAAAAAGTCTTGCAATGACAATGTGGTCAAAGGACCGATGGTTAAATAAATACTGTAAAAAAAATCATCCAATCTTCAAATCACCACCAGCTGCAAAGAAGAGCGTCAGAAAGAACATTCGTGAGACTGTGAGACGAGTGACGGGACAAATAAAAAGAAATTACTCTGTACATTTTATAACTCACAACTTCCGAGTACCTACACGTGAAGGAGTGTTTGCAACGTCAACAGTCAGGTGAAGATTGCGACGGACCGGGACTCAAACCCGGAACCTCCTGCGGTCGGAGCATGATGTCCCGGGTTCGAGTCCCGGTCCGTCGCAATTTTCACCTGGCTGTTGACGTTAAAGATACTCTGTGCGCGTTTGTTTAGTCGGTACGTGAAAATAAAGTATAGTCTTAAAAGAACACAACAGGTACATAATGACCGAGTTATAATATAAATCTTGAATATCAAGAACACTCGTTAACACATTTGTATTCATACGACCTTCTTGATTTCTCAGTGAATCACTGAGCGTTATTCCGGTAAGGCCAAGGAAATAATTAAAGTTCCTTTCACATAATAAATGCGGAAAGTGGCAATGAGGGTCGTTGAGAGGATTAATGTCACACCCACTGCTGCTTAAGACCAATATTAGTTTCCATGGGTGCAAATACACACTTTTCGCTTCGTAGATAGGGGATGGCAAGTAAAAAGAATGAAAAAAATTCCGATATTATTAATAGTTTTGATACAGTAGTTCTCGTTGCTGCTGAGATGAATAGTGACATCCGTACCGCGTGAATCCACGATCAGTACGCATGGTGGAAAGTCCTCCCCCACTACCCCGCCGGTAGGGGGGGGGATAGGGTGGCGAGGTAAAATATGGAAAACGACTTATATTTGTGTTTATGATATAATTTTGGGGACCTCCGAAACGAATACCGACATTCCCAATGTTGAGTCCACAATCACCCTCCGAGAGGGCGAATATACCATATGGATAGGGGTGGGAAAGGGCGGAAATGTAAAATTAATCGAAGCCTCTGATACGCATAATAATACTTCCGATGACACGTGAGTTAACGATCAGAGCCCATACCCGCGAGGGAAGGGTATGACGAGTGAAAATTATCGTAACTTACATCTATCAGTGACGAATCCAATGTTTTCGGCGTCATTGAGATAGTGTCACTTTTAATATCGTTTAACTCTAAATTCAGTGCTTACGGCAACTTTTCACCCATTGCGCCGTTAAACGGGGGTGAGAAAGGGTGTGACAGGAACAAATAGTTGCGAAGTATGTATTTGCGTCTGATCCATGATTTTCAGAGTTTCTGAGTGAAATAAATATTCTACCAATGTCGTTATGTTTCAGTTCACATCACAAGAGGGGCACTGTACCATAATGGTGCCATAATGGTCAAGGTCAGACCACATGGGGTGAATAACACCCCTAGAAGTGGGGTTGGGAGGGGCGTGACACCTATGAAATATTTAAAACAACCGATATTAGTACATTTAAAACAATCCATAATTTTCGAAGTTGCTAAGATATATTATAATATTCCCGACGCCACGTAGTTCCATGTGTAGACCACATAAATGAAACACTATGGGATTCTGGGTCGTTGAAATGAATAGGGTAACTTATGGAAGAATACAGTAACCACGGGGGAGAGAGAAAACATCCCTTGATCTCGTCTGGGTAGAGAATTGAGGGGGAATAATTATTGAAAATTATCCGATATTACTTTCGATTTAATAATTTTTGGGGCCGTTTATATGAATTGTGTCACGATGCCATTTAAGTACTAGTTCAGCAGTAATGGAGGGGGATGGGTAAGGCACCCCCAATACTTCTAGGGGTGAAGTGGTATAAATAAATGGGTCTCTGGTTTTTAAGCTCACGTATAGTCGCATGTAAATAGTCTGTCTATAGAAACATCAGTGTGTCAACCTCGGGTATTATGGTCGCTAAATTTGGGTGTCCAACAAGTGAAGAACTGTATAGGAGTAAGTCTTTGGCGATGATGTCTCATTCAGTGCGTCTCAATTTCAGTCATCTCCCAAAGCTTTGGGGTGAGGTGAATAAGACTCAGAACAGAAGCACGTGTTTTCTCATGTGGACAATACTCTGAATGAATAATACTCTTGACTCAATAACGAGAAATAATTGAAAATGCAAGTATTAGAAAATAAAAACACAAAAGATGTACGATCAGTTTGTGCTCCCGGGCACGCCGGATTTATTTAGCTAGTACATAGTTCATATAAGAATGAATATAATGTAAAATATCTCATTTAATGATAATTTTACTAACCTGCTTTAATCCATATATTAATAGTTTGAAACGGATGTATTCACTCACATTCATAATTTCTGTCTTTACGCTGTAATGTTTACCCTTTTTCTTTTTTGCATTTTTATTTTAGTTTTCCCTAGTTTCTCTGCCATTACCTGTGGTTTGTTTTTTCTTCACTAAACTAATCTCTTATTATCTCTATGTCCTATTTCTGTTTAATTCCGCTCTCCTTCCCAATTACCTTTCGCACCTGTTTACAACTTTCTTCTCCCTCCTCATCTTCTCTGTGACTTATTTTACTCGGTCCACTATATTCCATTTACCAAAACTTTTACCTGGTGTTCAGCTTTCCTCAATTATCCGTTATGTGTGACGTTTCCATCCCTATGCGTGGTGGTAGGGGATGTTTACGTTGTAAGATTTAAATGAACCATAACCGTTATTTAATTATGAGACATCTGCTACTTCGGAAACATTTAGTCCCCTTTTGAGTAGTGTGCCAGCGCCCTTGGTCGTGACCGCTGGAAGGTTGTCGACCCTTGTCGACCGAGGCCGTAGCTTCGTAATAGGAAACTAGCGGAGCGCCCCGTCGGTTCGCGCTGATTAGGATTAGTTTGGGCGGCGCCGCCAGCTGGAGGGCATCAACGGCACTGGTTCTCGCTACGGTGGGGACTATTGTTGTACCTTAACATTGCCGCAAAAATTTTAGTCCATCGTGCAAAACAAAATTAATGCATTTATTAATTAATTGTAATTTGCATGATCTGTAAATACAATAAATTAATATTTGTTATTTTATTAATTAATGGTAACCAAGAATTATTAATTTTAGTAGAATTCTATAATTTTATGTTTATCCTATATTTATAGTCATATGTATTATTTCTTCATGTTCTGTGTTTCACTTTACTACAGTTATATTTATATTTCTAGTATTTTCGTACATAATATTAAATTTAAAGAAAATTTAATTCTGCTCAAACTAACTACAACAATGAAGTAGCATAAGAATATACGAAAGTACATTCTAGTGTAAGGAAATCTTCTGCTCTCAGGGATATATCACTTTACACTATCTACGCACAGAAGGAATAACGTAAATTATATTTTATATAAGTATGGATTTATTAGAGAAAAGCTGGATTATTCGAAGCAATTTTTTGCGAAAATAACAATGCGTTAATGAGAAGTGTACTATTGCAGACGTACCACCTTCCTAAGTAAATTTTTCGTACTAAATTCATATATGAATTTTCATCTTCTCTTAAGATTTTATTGCACTTTAAATGAAACTCGAGAATATTTTTCCTTGATTACGATTAAACCCACAGGCAATTGCTTTAATTGAGCTGGTGAGAATCAGAGTGATATACGTTAAGAAAATTAAAAAAATTGTGTTAAGTCTATGTTTAGCATCGTTATGCATTATTCACACACTGTCAATGGTACACACATTGACGGCTGGGAGCCCCACATTATCCTCATCCCAAACAAAACTGTCAAGATGTTTAGAATGCGAGTGGCGTAAGTCAGTCGACGAATTTATGTTGATGCAAACGTGTGATGCTGAGAGATCAGTGGTGGTTTTAGTGCTATAATTTGGTTTATTGCATAGAAATTGTGGTATGAAGTCCTACATATTTGACATTGCCTCAGTTTCTAATCTATTTACTGTGACAATCTTGTTTTTAGAAATGAAAAGCTAGAAAAGTACTTCTATTTATATTGTGATGTTATGCCTATATTTATGTATTGACAATAATGTTTTAGTAAAAATAGGTCTTTATATTTATAAATACATTTATGTTTATTGCGAAAAGTTATGCTGGTAAATCCAGGTGTCATTCAATAACTACAAAAATGAGTAGGCCCAAGCGGAAAACGTATATAATTGGTTACAACTTTCCAGTGAATCAGATTGTTGAATCAAACTACAATGTAGATAGGAATCCAGACTACAACACCAATGACAGGCTTACGTCTTTTAAACAAATACTCGACCTTATAGTAAGAAGAAATATATTACTTTCTAGTGTACCAGTCTCAAATGCTCAGTCCGATGAAAATAATGATTTCATCGATCCGCAATAAAAAGTTAAAACTAGAAAAAGGCTCAGGAAATCTAATGCCATAAAAAAGCATTGCTAAACACCTGAGGAATTCTAGGGAGAGATATATGAAAAAAATGGCCTTACAACTGCAAAGAAAACATTCTCAGATGTCCACAGTAACTTTAAAATGGTGCGTCATGAAAAAGTAAGAACCAAAGAGTTACGTATGTATGTGCATTATGTTCATCTGTACTTCTAAAGACGCTTAAAAAATACACGTTTCTGTTTTCGTTATCAGTGTGTATGTATGCATAAATACGTACATGTAAAAATTTACACCCAAATACAAGGTAGTACATGTACAAATACTTAAATACGTATATTTAGCGCTTTTTACTGCACAAAAATCGGTCTAAAATTTAAAAAATGCTATTTCCTCGTATTTTCGCAAAAATGCCTTAAACGAAGAATTGCGGAAAGAGGTCTCAAATTTGTGCGTCTGACAAAATAATTAGAAATGACGAAATTTGTTGCAAATTTTGTCAACTCCACCTTTTACTTTCAACATTTTTGATATCTTGCGTAGTTTTTTTTAGATATTCACAAAAAACCGTTTATGCGGCTTCTTTTGACCCAGGGGGACCATCCGGTCACATGTTAAAAATGAGGAATAATTTTAGTACATAATTAGTCAGTTGTTTTTGTTTTACGATGTAAATTTTTTATAGAGTCTAATAAACCCTTAAAAATCTCAAATCAAGGAAACTTTGGCTTACACCACTCTGAGTCTCACCAGCTCAAGTGTCTGCATATCACTGCTCTCCATCTTTGAATAAGGGAGCGGTGGATGGGCTTGCAATGATGTTGATGAATGGTTTCTTTGCCGTAGAAAGCAACGTACAACACAGTGAATGACCTTGACGATATTGGTGAGTTGGTGATGTATATACGTGCAGACGATATAATAAGTCACACAGATGATACTGAAGAAGCGATAATGGCAGTAACCTCGAAGGAGGGAACTGAAATTGTGATCACTGACAGCGGTGGTGCCGGGAGAGTGCCGCGCTGTGCGGGTTCGACTACACGCTCTGGTTGGTGACGACTTTTACATCATGTTCCCTTCGCCTCCATCTGACCGAAGATCATTTATCTTTCTCAGCAAACCAACACTTCTCCTCACCAATTCATTCCATCAAATCATGGAATTCGGTGGGAGAGCAGGTCTAAGGGCGTTCACACTTAGTAATTTAACGTAAAATAAATAATAAAAATACAATTAATACGAAAAACATGAAGCGAGGAACTAATTCAATGCAATAATATCAGAAGAGAGACCCTTAATTTTTTTTACTGATATTTCACTTTAATTATTGTAAAAGCAGTAACGTGAGGAAAGGTATCATCATACATTCTGAGATCTGAAAAGTGTGTAAATAAGTAAAATATTTTGTTTCAACAAAATTCTGAGGAAAATGAATTCCACCATCCACATTATTTTCATGTATAATGAGGAATTGGCCTGAATGCAAATTGATGCAATTGGTAACTTCCTTTTTCGTGATATTGGGAACGTTTTGCGTACGAGGCGTGGAAACGTAACACCGAAAGAAAGCCGGATAAGGATTGGTCGAGTCAGCTTTTTACTTACTAGGATCGGGAAGGAAGACACTACCACAGAGAGTAAGGATGTAGGTGGAGATGTGTAAGGAAACGGAAAATTACACGTTGTGATTATGAAGAACGTTCGTTACTTTGCATGATTTATGTCGTTCTATATCTTCGTTGGGTACTAACATCCATTCGTGTATTAATCACTTCGTGTATTCAACACGTAAGTATAACCATCTTAATGTTTATTTCTTCGAATAATATGATAGTAAAGCATTTATATCATGTTATGATTTGACATGATTTTATGTAATGTTAATCAATTAATTACCCAGAATACGCATTTGCATTTTGTGCGAAGTGCTACAATCAAAAGAACTCAGCGTCAAAGAAAAGAGTCTATTGATCTCGTAGCATGTGAAGATACAAGAAAATTATTTGTTTTATAGTGAATGCGAGTCCACGTCGAATACAGAGATACATATCACTAATATTTTTTTTTTAGTTTTCAGAACCAGTCCTAATTTGAGATTTACATATATTACTTCTCACTCTTACTTTCTTCTCGGTGTCAGATTTTGCACAATATTATTTAACACACTGTGCATGTGTTGAATATTTAACCGTTTATGCACTCACGAATACATTTACTTCCCTATGATTTAAAAATAAACGTACGAAAAATGAATTATATATCATTTACATGTACATTACCTAAGTTCGATTGTGGGTGCGATCTCAACAATGACGTACTCAAAATAAATAAAAGAAAAAAAAATGAAATATTCAAAATAACGTGCATGACATGGATAACAAAGCTGTAACTCTTCCAATATTGATCGTTGCTGTAGTGTACTGTTGTGATATATGATGTATCTGTGTGGTCATGTACCTACCATATAAAAATGAAGGAAATGATTGAATATGAGCGACTGAAGCAGAAGTCTAGTGATATATTTTGAGAGAATAACGCATGTTGAGGGCAATGCGTCTTCTTCTTATTCACCCGTATCTTCTCTCCTAAAAATCGTGTAAAATCAAGAAAACACATGTGTTTAGACGTCCAGATCTTGCAACAGAGAGAGGGAATATTACTAGACAGTGACCGAAACTGAGGATCGTGCTGATTTTATAATATAGTGTAGAGTTACAAACATATGTAAGTTAAAGACTGCTTTTAAAATAGTCCAATTACTATTTTATGAATGTACCTTTTGTATAAGTGGATCTACGAAGATTGCTTAAATGTAAATAAACAGAAGTGGACAATGAACCACATAATGTTCTTCTCCAGAGGTGAATTCGAATGATTGGCCCAGTGTTAAATGTTGCAAAACCCTCAAGCTTACGAAGGAAATTTAAGTATCCTTGTAGTGAATATGTAAATAAAAATTTGGATAATATCACCAATTTCTTCTTTCTCAGTTTTTCTTTCTTATCGTCGTTTCTTTCTGTTTGGGAAATCGCACGAAGGTGGAGGTCTCTCCTGAAGCCAAAAATTCTGAGTTCGAATTCTAGGTAAGGTGTGAATGTTTTCATTGTGTGTTGTATCCGTAGTAGACAACGAGAAACCACCATGGGTTGTATCTAAAGCATTAATTACATTCATCCTCATCAATATCAAAGGACGTCTCGGGTTGTGGAACTGAAACTAAATAAGAAAACATGAAACAAAATGCGACGGCAACGAATCTACATCCTGAGCCTTCAGTTATACACGATTGCACATACCCTGCACTTAAATCCTGTTGGATCACGCAGCCCGTCATCCGCGGTGGTGCTGGCGTCCTAATTCTGCGCCCGCATGACGCCGGCGCCGGGGGCGGGAACGGCTCAGTGACCGGCGCGCAGGGCGAGGCCTCGGCGACGCCGCGCGTTGCGTCCAGGAGGTTTTTGCGCTTCGCAGATGAAAACGCGAGATAAACCGTAACTAGCTGAGGAGAAGCCTTCCTACCGAATAAGGACAACTTTTCAGAACTGCCCTTGTATAGCTCATGGACCACGTTGACGTGTCGTACGATTATGTATGTTCGCACTTGCCAACTGGTAATAGGACTCGGTGAACAGAATGAATAGTAAAAAGAAAATTCAAAGGTCGTAAATCTTCTTTATTTTAAACATAAATATGTCTCATAAATAGTTTTTGTTTCTATTCCCTATTGAAAAATCGTTCCTATATGAATATATTCAGATAATATTAGTCCTTGTACTCAAAATATTCTAGTAATTACTATTCATATTGTGTTCAATGATTTTCTCTGTCTATGAACTGAGTGAAAAAAATGTAGTTCACATGAATAATTATCAACGATGAAGGAAATTAGTTAGTTTTAAATTAAATTTAAATTCTAAACTGTGTAAATAATTTGAAATGTTCTCGAAAATGTTTTCGAACGTTAGTGAGAATTTATTGAAATTTAAAAGATTCCGTTTACATTATAAGTTACTGATAGGCGTAAATAAATACATTATATGTTTTACCCAAATAAAATATATTTATTCAACGTGCACAAAATTAATTGCAATGAATTTTTTAATCACCTGGATATTTTCCAAATAATGTTCTTCCAGCTTTAACGGCGGAGTGAATAAACAATATAAATTAAATTACTCATCAAACAAAATGAGTCAGGAAATGAAAAAAGAAAATTATTAAGCTATGGGGTTTTACTCAATGATCTGGAAATAGATAAAAGTTACTTAAGGACAAAGATTCGTCGAAGGCAAGAAGTACAACTCGGAGAAGTAAAAATAAATCAGACCATGAAAGGGTGGAATGGAAGATTAAGACATAGGTTTATAAAAGATGTAGAGTTTACTTATAAGAGAAGGAAATAGTTCCACACCACGCAGGCAATGTTTCAAAGCTTGACAGGACATGATCAAATACGAGACTACCTATGTAAGAGACAGTTGACAGATAACGCTCAATGCAAATGTGCGAAAGAATTAGATACAGTCCGTCATATTCTACATGAGTGTGAAATAAATGGAAATGAACGGACTTGATGGCAAAGAGATCTCCTGCAACATGGAATATTTTCAGATCAGGATTCGTCAAAATACATCTCGACAGAACTAGTGTATACAAGTTTTGAAAAGTATGTGAATATAGCACCGTGCATTCGATAAGAGTATGACTAGATGGTGGGTAGTTTTCCACCTCTTCGCGGTTGGGACGGGAAACATGTGTGTCTGTGTAGCACGTATGGGTAAGCGGGAACAACGAAAATGAAAATAAAGAACAGCCGCTAAAGAGGGACGTGAGAGAAGAAGGAAAGAGAAAATACTTGAGAAATGTAAGTTATAATTCAGAAAGAGGTGTAACAAAAAGAAAGAGACAATACTATGATATGAGACACCAAAACCCAGGTAGTAGCCACATGGTCGGTAAACCGAGTTAATGGAAAAGAATGAAAATGAAAAAAAAAATACTAGTGGACCCATTTACCAATCAGACAACATTGTATCGTGCAGTAACCAATAAATGCAGCGGGTATCCAGTATTTCGTTTTTTAGGAACTTAACAATAAAAATATGATAATGTAAAAAAAACTATCCAATATTGCATTTTTTAAGGTAAATTTAACGTAAATTTTAAAACAAAAATGAAATAGTTCGTTCATATCCAGAAATTAATCTTAGTAACGACACATTTGTGAAAAATGGCATTGAATGCCTGTAGTTACTAAAATGTCTCTCGTAGTAAGGACAATTACTACGAGAGACATTTTAGAAATAAGATAAAACAATTATTGTAATAAATAAAAACTATTCGTAATGAAAAAGAAAGTTATACTCAACCGAAAATTATTTATTTGTCAAAACTGGCTTTCGACAGCTTATGCTGTCATCTTCAGTGGTCTACAATCAAAATACAGGAATATATTTAGCTATTGGTAAAAATGGTCTTAATAATAGTTATATACAATAGTAATTACAAAAATATGTATTAAAATAGAGACTACTAGTATGTTGAAGTTAATAATCAGAGAATTTAATAATTGTTTTCAGATATTTAAAAGATTATATAAATAGTTGAATAATCAATATTTGTTTGCAAAATTGTAATTGTAATTCATGTAACACTTTTACAAACAAACATTTATTATTCAACTATTTGTATAATCTTTTAAATATCTGAAAACAATTAGTATTAAATTCTCTCATTATTATTAACTTCAACATACTAGTAGTCTCTATTTTAATACATATTTTTGTAATTACTATTGTATAAAATTATTATTAAGACCATTTTTACCAATAGCTAAATATATCCCTGTATTTTGATTGTAGGTCACTGGAGATGACAGCATAAGCCGGTTTTGGCAAATAAATAATTTTCGGTTGACTATAACTTTGTTTTTCATTAAAGTAAAAACTTAATTCAACACCACTATCTAACTATAACTATTCGTAATGTTACGAAACGCTAGGAAATGTAATTTTGTTTCACTTCGAAATACACTTTTATAATTTATGTTTAGTTTATGTTCGAGCGATGATTATTATTTATGTGCGTAATTTGTTTTCTTTTGACGTGACGTCATTTCTTGTGCGAACGTGTCCTTTCCTTCTCGAGTGAGAAATCTTTCAAGAAATGGCTAGCATTAGTGTTCAATGAGTTCTTCAACTCTCACGACTCGTTGCGTCACTGTGTTAGCTCTGAGCTGTTAATAGATTCCTCCTCTTAAGACGCGAGGAACATTTTTTTTTAATTAGTGGCGTTAGAAGCGTTTTTGTTGGTTTTTTTGTTGGAAATCAGATTAACCATCGATGGGACAATATATAATAATATTCGAATGTTTTGGACGTGTATGTTAAGGTTAGGTGATGGATTAAATAAACTTTAATTAACACCTCTAATGGGATTGGGCAGGCTTTGTGTCTCTGGAATGAGAGAACAGTTCATTATTCCAATTTTATTTACATTCACATTTTGTGAGATTACAACTATCAGTGAATTTGCACTTTCAATTACGACCAATGAGTTGCGAAGGTAATATCAGAGTTCATATATGATTCTGTTCATCAACTATGCGTATCTTAAGAGTCCATTTGAGATCACGATATTATTCCCTGGGGCCACATAATATGGCGTCAGTGTATCATTACTGCATTTTCGTAATATTCGAAATGGCGAGACAGAGCAGGGTACTCGGTAATTGACTTGAAACCTGCACAGCTTCTTAGTAAGCTTCCGATATGATTTTGCTGTCTTTACGTGTATTTCTTTACCTCTTTGAAAAGATTTCGTTAGAGTTATTAATCATTTTCTAGGAATCTGGAAGTATGTGCCATATTTTAAAGTAGTATCTCTGTACTGTGACTGAAATGATCACATTTTTCTTACTGAAAACTATTGTCTAAAAAAAAGAAATGCATGCTTTATTATAATACTTAGAGATAACGAAACATGAGCAACACAATATAAATCAGTGAATTCAGAGTTATGGAAATACTTTTTTTCTGCAATTGATAATAGTTGATAGTTTTTATGAACTTGTGTGTCCTAGACAACAAGTTCATACTGACTCCGGCGGCGGAAGCCTACGTTTATACTTCATACTTTTTGTTAATTTTTTAAATATAGTTTTAAAACACCAATACTTATTTTAGTTTTGAAAGAATGATTGATTTAGGCCTCTTATTGTCGGTAAATAAAATCTTTTCTGAATTAGAGAATTAATTAGTTCACTAGAAAAAATACTTATCAACGGAAGTCTCTATTCATTTTCAAAATTCCATCATTTTGTTCTTTTGGCCGCGACCTCTTCTTGAAGTGCGAAGAACTCTCTTGAGAAAATGTGAGGTTAATGTGTGGAGAAGAGTAAACACGCGCTGAGAGTGTACTTCATTTCCTTTCCCATGATGAAGTTGAAGGATATGCAAATAAATTAAGGGGCGCTGAAGTATGGGCAGACCGAGAGGCGAAGTGAAATGTGTGTCAGTTGGTGTGAATATTTAGTTGAAAGGTAATTAACAGAAAACTCATGAGGCATGCTCATGAGATAGGTAAATGAATACAGATCAAAAACTATTTTAAAACGTAACATTTCACTTAAAATAAATAGGTCACATTTAAATAGTGACTTTTTTACTGCAAAGATGAACATCGTGAAGTTATAGTTTTTACTGTAAATAATAACATCGTGAAGGTGTAATTTTTGCTGTAACATTATGATCAGTTTTCATTTATTACAGTTATTGTTTTATATTATTTCCAAAATGTAACTCTTCGTAAATATCTCTTTTACTACCGGCATTCAAAAACAGTTTCCACAAATGACATCGTTAAGGTTATGTTTTTCATGGCTTAATTTATTTACAAAACTGTTTCTTATAAGAATTGTTTTGACGATTAAAATGTTTTTCCTGGTATCACATGTGATGCTGAAAAGTAAAACGATCTTTCTAAATAGTACATAGCTTTACAACATTCCGTGAACATAGCAAACTCATTCCAGTGCGCCCAATTGAGAACTCACTCTTATGTTAGAGATCGCTCTAAGTTGATAGGAAAGAAATTATAGGTGCGTGCTATTCGTAATTCGTTAACTAATTCATTTCGTTCCCTTCAAGCCAACAAATAATTCAAATGTTCTTTTTGAAAGACAGAGTGCTGTCACGCTTCCACTCGTGCAGCTGCAGATCCTGAGCTGACTGGGAGTATTCATTCGCCAAGGAATTTCACAGGTTCTTCTTGTGTGGGAGGAATAGTAATGCGTGCTTTCATTCATGCTCGACAATGTGCTTTATAGCACGTACGTTTATGACCGAATTTATCTCTGACCTTAACCGTGTTTAAGTTAAATATTGTATTTGTGTATTGTTTTCCGTATTTATTTTGTGGTTCTCCTCATGTTTTTTCTCCAGTCAAGCTATGGTGACGTATTATTCATTAATTAGTGTTATTATGTGCAACATACTTGTGCAAAATTTCCGGTATTCTTAGAACTGTTAAGAATTTCTCATTACCATTATTTGTGTACTTTTGTTATAGCACCAGTAGTATTTCATATTAATGTACTGTTAAAGATATGTTTATATAATTAAAGTTTAGATTTATAGTGAGTCTGTTATTTACACTCTAGATAAATAAACAGAGGAAAACAAATAGGTGAAATGTATACGTGGATTTGAAGTCACGGGTGATCGCGTGCCCAGATGTATTATTATTCCAGAGTTGTCTGAGAGTATTAAGGAAAAATGTGTTCGCGTGATTTCAAGTGTAATATTTCATTACGTGACTTCCCTGACCCTCCTCATACATCTCTATACTCTCCGTCTCACGAAACATCCTTTCTGGGCTTTTTTTTTTTTTCGACAGCTTAACGAATAGCGACATGCGAGTCGGTAACCGTTTTCGAATTATCTCTCTGTACGGCCATCGTGTGTCGATTGTGTTTTCGTAGTCGCGCAATCTACAGCCTTGGAGGATCGCCGCCGTAAGTACAGGGTTTCACTTGCCGCACCCATATATATGCGCGTGTGAGTCCTCCTCCTACCACCTGTTCAATCTCGTTTGTGTTTTGATCATTCCGTTTGTTTCACCTTAACACGATTATCCACACTCATGATCTTCCATGCAGACATCAGTCATTCATCCATGTGTTCCCAACGATTCAATCCTTCCTATTACAATTATTCTAAAATATAAATTACATAAAAAACTAGCGGTGCAAAACCATTGCGCATACTTTATCATTCGTAACTATTAATTATAACACGGAAAAAATATAATTTTCTATAATAAAAAAAACGGGAATATTATACATCTTAACGATAATTTCTATCATATATTTTTCATTGAAATCTCCACCATAATATTTCAACAAAATTCAATTAATGGAAGGATGTTTATAACTCACGCATGGATGTAAGAAAATAAGAGTTAAGAAAAATGTGATGCACATTTCATAAATTTTTGAGAAGTTGCAGAAAGGAAACCGATATGAAGATGTTTTCAGGTATATGACCTCTCATTAGGAAAAACCGTAGGATCCTCAAACAAACATCGTTCTCTTTGCTTGGCTTAACATTTGTTTCATTTTGCACTAGGGCTGCGTTGTAAGTTTCATTACCGTAATCTCAAGTATCCTACAGGTTTTTATCTTGCCATTCTTGACTAAACGACCTTGATACTACTATATTGGGAATTTTAATAATAAAGAAATACATAAACTCTTGAATATTATTTTAAGACGTTATATATCAATCTTAAAAATATCGTAAAAAGTGTTATGATAAAAGTAGTTTAATTGTAGACCTACGATCATGCTATTTCGTAACTGAAGCGAGTTTTCCCTTCTTTTATCGATTTCTTTATGATTAAAACTTTCCCTTTAGTTTTCTAAAGCTATATTCTCATTCTGCTTGGTATTTCTTTACTGTCAAATAGATTACAAGTCTCTTTAAATAGTAAATAAATGTGGTACTTCGATAGAGAGAAATTATTTTCGTGAGACTATCCCAATCTTTCTAGCGCAATATCAGTTTTGGAGATGTAATGTTCGAATTACAATCTGTTCAAACAAATCATATTTAAAAATTGAAGTTGTTTTTGAGAAATTTTGTTATATACTTTTAGCTTCGTATTAGTTTTAAGTTAGTCTATTATATCCTTTATATTAGTTATAAAAAATTCCAAAGCACGTGCATCACAAACAAGATAATAGACACTACACTAAATACGAGATATGAATGATTTGAGCCATGCATTTAGTTAAAATTGGTGCGCTCAGGCGGAAAAACGGATGGATGGCTTACGGAAAACCACTTTTTGAGTGTGAGGATAAAAGAGATATCCGTCAAAATTTCGTGATCAATTTTTTCACGACGACGATAGAACTAAAAAAGAATAGACACTAATTCCATTCATGCTTCCTGGGGGTTAATCATACATCTGGACAAAAATAAAAATATGAATTTTACATGTACTTTGTTTATGCGGAACCTATAGTTGAAAATAAAGTCGATATCGTCTCAATAATTTTGCCAAATTATTGTTTCAGTCCTTTCCAGTAGATAGTTGATAAACCTCTGGCGAGCTCAAAAATTTTTGTTAGGAGTTTGTGTCACGATTTCGCGCACTTCTTGCAGAGATGAGATTATCTACTTCGGCCTTTGACCTCCCTTAACTACTCCCTCTCGTTCAAAAACTCGACTACGCCCTTGAGTCTTACATTCGTACTGAACATTCATCCTCCGATTCACTCAGACATTCATCTACCCGTCCTCTCACAATCATCCTACGCCATCCACTCATTCATCATTAACTCATCTACCGCCGTGGATCGATTTAACCTATTATTCACTCATTCATCTACCCCGCCTCAGTTTCTCATCAATTCTCTTATTTCTCAACTTTCTTCCTCCGTTTCTCATTAATACTCTTATTTAAGGTATTATATGCGACTAGGCTTAACTATCCACAAAAATGTTTCTAATGATATTATGTACCGTCCCCTATCCAGTGGCGGATGAATTTTCATACCCTTACGGCGCAAAATTTGAATTATTTGATTTTAATGTACTATGGGCGAATATGGAGAAACTTTCGTGGGTTTATGTTTTTTGATATCCTGGAAAAAGTACCGGCATACCATAGCGAAAAGGAACTTCTAGAACACAGCAAATGGATAAAGGAACGCAATGGCATTAAGATGTTCATACGTTACGGTGTATTTACGAGAATTATTCACCAAAAACTGTAGAAAATACTGTTCTAACGGAATGGCAGACGCATTACTAGACTGAAGACGATGAAACCCTTATCAAAGAAAGAGTCCAACGACAATCTAAATGTATTATGAAGTTTTAAAATCACAAAATAATTATCCTCGTCCAACAATAAAAATCAAGACTGCGAATTAATAATTAATAAAAAACTACTCGGTGAATAGTTGGCAACTGACTTCAGTCAACACGGATATTATAACTTAAATCACCTTTTCATTTATTTCATTTACTCCACTCATTTTCGCCTTGGATAATTCTCTCACACTCTTCTTCCTTCGAATCGCTGAATTTCTTACTCATACCTTCTTAACTGTCCCACTTTTATGGCAGTCACCTCGTGCCATCGTCATCACATTTGTCCGTTCCCTACCTTTCCTGGGGATCAGTTCCCGCCTGGCTCCAAGACTAGAACCCAACGCGGCCTCCAATTACCTCAGTACTAATGTGCTAACTCGTTCTCCAGACATTTATAGCAATAGGCGTAACACTTATCGGATTAAAGCACTCTGGAGCCATTTAATAGTAACCCGTTCTCTGAAGATTTTATTCACACAAACGTTATTTAAATTTCTTGACGTAATGCAGTGCGTTGAAGACATGTCTCTAATTTATTTTCTGACCGTGAAAACAATGCACAATTCACGAATTGCCGTCTAAGATTTTAATATATATAGTAACGCAGACATAATGCATGTATGTATTCCAAAATATTAACAGAAAATAAAATCCTTTTATAAAGTTTCCTCGTCTCCTTTTTTGTATTAACGTCGGAGCAAGCGCCTTGGAAAGTTGAAGTATACTATCTGGGATAGATCTCCTTTTAAGTGTTAGGTCATGTAAATAATACATTATAATATGGAGTTTGGAATACTATATTCGTTCAATTTTAAGGTAAAGGTTTGTAGTAAGTCGATTTGAAATAGTTTTTTTTTTAATATATAACTTAATTGCTTAACACTGCTTCTTCTTATCAGAAGTAAGACGAGAATATATATTAGCAATCCTGTACTCCATTAGCGCATAGCTGAACAAAATTTAAGTTAAATGTATCTTAGCACTTTTAATTGTCAAGAGATCAGAAAGTAGTGTAAAACACATCTCCCCTAATGTACTTTAAGATCGTGTGGTTTTTTAAATATTGAGAAGGTATTTGTCTCTGGAACTGTGGACAATATCTGCCAGAGATGTTCTTGACCCTCCACTTACGACGTGCGCGGAGTGAGGAAGAGGGTAGCGGAGGAAATTTATTATGTAGCAGTGGAAGCTGGCAATTGTAGTATCAGAGGGAGTGCGTGCCCGGCCCTGACCCGACAGGTGTGCCCAAGGCCGGGCCGCGCCCTCGCCAATGCGGACGCCGACCGACCGACCGAACGACTCCTCCACTATCATGGACTCCCCGTTGCGCGACAGGGCTCTTAGCTCTCCATCCGACGGGCTTAAGTTGCTTTGGGCTTCTCCAATCAACCGCTTGGAACATTAGGTGATTCGATTTCAGCCTCCTTGTGCAAGTCGATCAGGTTGCGATAGATTTGTGCAATAAGTTGCCCCGTATCATTTCCATAGATTATTCTCGATGACAAGATGTAATTTGCTGTTATTTCGAGTGAATATAAATAGTTGGTCTCCTTTGGCTTTGCAATATTGGTACTATGATTTTCTCTGTGTCGGTATGCGAGTGCGATTGGTAAATTGGTGTCCCCTTCGAATTCGGCGCCGTTATTAAGTAGTAGCACTTGGCTAATAGTTGATTGATTTTTAGCACATTACGTTTAAAAGATACTAATTCGGTACGCATGCTTAATTTTACTAAACGACTGGACTTTATCTCCATCCCAGTAAGCTCAATATAACACGTTTAATAATAGTTCACCTAAGATTATTCGTTCACGATATCCCACCTTAGATCGTCATTTTACACTAACTGGCACTCATTAAATTCCAATCACTGTATGTGTGCTGTCGTATTAGGTGATCGACGGATGACGTACTTCCCCTTATGTTATAGGTCTTGACTCCGCCTGTCCATTACGAAATGGAGCTGTCGCTAATTACCTGGGTGTATCTCCCTCATTTTCTTCTTTAATTGGCGTTTCTTGCTGACGTCGCTAGTTACCACTCACGTAAATGAACGGGGAATGAGGTACATGATTTACACACACACGACGACACCACAGCACAGTCATAAAATAATTTTGTGAACACATGTATTGTATGCGCCAGACGTCTGAAGCATCTCTTTCGTTGTGACACACATAGCAATGTAATTCCAGAAATAATAAATATCTCGTTTGCAGTAGTGAAATGGTAACACGTTTCCCAAAAGTAAAGTATTCACAACGGATACACGATAACATTTTTTTTGTTTCAAAAGAAAAAAAATATTTACATGCAACGTGCGTGGTTAGTTTAATTGGAGTTAGTATTTAACACTCATTTGAAGCCTTTTAAATTAATTTCTTGAAAGTAATATCAGACTTATGAAAACATTGTGACTTAGATGGTCAAATTCTGACGAAAATCCACCCGAAGCCGAAAAGTATCTTTTGAGTGCTATCAGAAAATAACTAAATCTCTGTGGCATGCAATATATGTTTTTATTATCTGTAGGAATGAATGTTAAACAGAAATGTCGAAAATAGCTTTACGAAAATTATCGTTAATAATGGAATCTCGTATCTCTCTGATCACTTTATCTCCGGATACAGTGATCACCTTGCTCAAGTATTGACTATTAGTAAAAAACTAAAACCACTATAAATTCTTTACAAGTTTTCTAGAGAATTTAATGACACAAATCAATCCATATTTATAAATTATTTGCATGAAGAAACATGGAAAGATGTTTACAATTGCCAAAACACCAACGACAAATTCAATGTATTTATCTCAATATTCCTAAAACATTACAACTCTAGCTTTCCCATAAAACGCAAGTTAATTAACACAAAGAAATACAATAGATGGATCACCCAAGGGATAAG
>NNCF01128727.1:34169-64275 GCA_002313205.1 Laupala kohalensis
GGAGTACCCCAAGGATCAATTCTCGGCCCTATACTCTTTTTATTGTATGTGAACGACATGTCATCATCCACATCAGATTGCAAAATGGTTCTTTTTGCTGATGACACTAATTTACTATGTAAACACGCCAACGCTCAAAAAGTTTTGTCTAACCTTTCGACTTGGTTCCATGCAAATCGTCTCATTGTAAACCCCGACAAAACAGTGTCTATGTCATTCACAATAGTATCACAAAATCTTTACCTCAGTTTCTCTTTCCTTAAACGGAACACAATTAAAAACTGATACGAATACAAAATTCTTAGGTCTCCATATTCAAGACAACCTCAAATGCATTTATATTTATGAAACGGTCGTGTTTGTTAAGACCGAATTACTGAAGTGCCACCCTTGCTTCATGCGAAACAGTCTCGTTCACGNTTATTTCCCAATTAAGAAAATTGTGTTACACATTCCGAATCTTATTTAACGCAGTTAGTCCACGTATTTCCCGTTGCGTTTATTTTGCAAACGTTTACCCTATTTACGTTACGGTATTACCTTCTGGGGCAATTACGGTCAGAGTATTCAAACTTTCAGAATTCAGAAGAGAATAGTTTGGATAATTTGCAAATCTCTCCCCCGAAACTCTTGTAAACCTTTATTCAAGGAATTAAATATATTAACACTTCCCTGCATTTATATTTATGAAACGGTCGTCTTTGTTAAGTCCGAATTACTGAAGCACCACCCTTGCTTTATACGAAACAGTCTCGTTCACGAACACTATACNGGGATCATATTCATCGCCCTAGGGTGTCAACCACTGTTTGCCAAAAGGGACCATATTGTTCGGGAATCGTTCTATAAAATTCCCTTCTCAAGAATAAAAAAGATATGAAATTGAATGCGCGGTTAAAAACTACCTCCTGCACCAGTGCTTCTACAATGTAAAAGAATTTATTGATTTTAATTAAAGTTAAATTCGTCTTGTGCTTTATCACGCCATTGCTGTAGTACTTTTTAAACAACTTATAACAATTTCAAAAACTATTTTCTTGCATGATTGTGTTGTCTTATGGCTCATATTAATTTAGTTTTATGTGTACTCAACATTGGCACGTTTGTGTACATAAATTCTGTAGCCCCATCCTGGCCCGGGTTTTTCTCCGGTTTTCCTTCGGGTAGAGGCGGATTTATCATACAGGTTCTCTAGGCTTTGTCTAGGGGCGGGTCTATTGTAACAATAAATCGTGAATTTAGTGTTATTTCAATTCTTTTGATTTTTAAGCACTATACTCAGAATAATCTATAGTTCGATAATAACTTACATGTAATTTTTTGCTTAAAATTACAAACATATTGACATTCTATTAGTATTATAACTCGCAGCTAACTTTTTATCTTATCTAGGAACTTTTGCTGAAATTTTTGAATCCGCCTCTGCCTTAGGGCCCTTGATCGGAATTGATGGGATGGTCCCTTGCTTGCTTCCGGAGAGTAAATTAGTTTATTGTCCTCCACGTGGTCATACGCAGTTTGTACTGTTTTTTGACAATAAATTTATTATTATTATTAGAAAGATAAAATGAAATCTTACCCAAACGCCACAGCAGGAATGCCTAGCCCCTCTAATATTCCACAGAACCTGACACTACTATTGTCTTTAATGAGTAAACTAATGTATGAATAAATGTTAAAGGCTAAAATTATTTCTTCAAAATGAAATTAAAATGCAAAAAAAAACGAAATTTTTTCCCCCAAAAATAAATAAATATCTATTCAAAAATATACATAACACTCCGGCGGTAAAACTCTAGTAGTTCCAAAGTATAAAAGTATATAGTACTTCACAATTTGAAAATAAGGAGTAAAATGTTTGAAATTATGAACTTTATATTTATGACCTTGTATACGGGTCACTCTTTTATAGATCTATACAAAAATATAATTCTAAAAAAAAACACGGTCTTATTATTACTTTAATATTTTTTTAATAATCGTATCAATGTAGAAAATCGTTATTTTAAAAAAGAATATGTATTATAATTGTATGTATGTGAGATTTTAACCCTGAAGAAAGCCAAATAAAATTAGGCCGAACCGTTTTAAAGTTAAATTTGTTGAATCATTTCATTGATTCAAAGCTGAAAAAAAAGACGCATCCTAGTTATTATAATGAGTCAAAAATCAAGAATAAAAATATGGGAGGAGTGGCGAGGGAGAAGAGAGTTGGGAAGTTAACCACTAAACCTCGCCTATGCTTAAAACAAATCCGACATTTGTGTGATTGGAATGCAGTGGTTATTACTGATGATTCCCAGAGGACGTGATGCGGGTGGTCGCCGCTGTCAGCGCCTGCCGCTCGCTCTGTTGAGCGTTCGTTCGCTCTCCGCTTCTTTCGCTCTGGAGCGCGTGCCGTTATGTGCGTCTTCGCGCGAGACCATGTGAGATCTCCTTTCACGGCCTGCGCTACGTTTCTCGCCCCCACCTCCTGTCTCTCTCTATCTCATATGTACGCTCATCGTATTCGAAACTCTGCGGTCATAACTTCATTTACTGCTAATGGACGAAGAACTGGTGGCAGCGATTAACAAAGACATAAAATTTCGCTCCATAAACATTTTGACCCGACCTTCTACACATGTTTAGATTTCAGTCAACTTATTTATAAAAGGTTATAAAAGTAAGGGGAAAACGTCATTTAAAATGCTTTAGTACCGCAGTATGATATCGTACAGTCCTGACAATAAAAGGCAAAAACTTGGAGCTCGGTGCAGTGGCGCCTTCCAGTGGTGAGCGTGTATCACTAGGTGTAATCGAGTAGGTCGTGGATGAAAACCATAGTGTTAAACAAGCATTGAGGACACTTAGTATTTACACTAGTTTTATATTTACATTAGTACTACTTGAAGGTATGATGAATGTGTCAAGCACGAGTCAATGTCGTAATTTGTCATTTTATAAAGGCGTTATTTGCAGAGTTAAAATTTAAATTGTCAATCCAGTATTAAATAATGAATAATTGAGTATTAAAACCTGCGACATAATTTTAAGGTTCAGAATAATAACAGTTTTTTAGTTGATTGGTCTGTAGTGACCACTCCACCACTCAGTTGATTACAGGCTATTGGTCGGCGGATAATATCTATTAGGTCCAAAGTCTTGTTATAATTATTGTTAATTTATATTTAATTGCTCAAATTGCTCGCTGACACTAATAAGGTTTAGAACAGTTCTTCTCATACTAAATTTGTGACATTCTTGAGGGTTATTTATAGTTTCCACCACATACCTACATCCAAACTTAAACATATAACCCCTTTAAAGATAACTGTAAAAACTCATCCAATTTAAAAATGATTTCTTCAAAAATGTACCATCTTATATTCTTTGTCTCTGTTTCTGTATACATCCCATTAATAAAAATATTAAATAGAAAAAATTACGAATAAAAACAATTTACTTCCCAATTTGTATTCAATTATCTCTTCAATGACTCAAAATAATAATGTTATACAATGCAAGCTGATATTGTCACTAGGGTATAAATTAATTTTTTTCAGCTACTAGTCCTCGACCCATTGCCATCATACCTACATGCATGTTTAATGATCAGTATAATTGCACAGCTGTCACCATTATTTCTCTTCTCTTCAGTCGTTGAATGAGTCATTGTAATATTTTATAAGTTTTCAATGAATATCCTCATTTGCCATTTATTTCTTCACTGTGTGAGAAGGACTAAGACATTCAAATAAATCAACAAATGGTAATAATATTATTCAGATGTTCCTCAAGACGGAGATGAGATGAAGTCACTTCGAACCGAGATATCAAAATCAGTAACATTTGTTTGTCAATGAATGTGGTATTTCTGAAGTAATTTCCTGATTAATATTTTTTTTAATTTCTTTTTTTATTTTGCAAACCAGGATCATCAGTGTTCCGCTCTTCAAGATCACTCAACAAAATATGTAAATAAGAACTAAAATTATATAAAGTACTGTGTATATCTGACAATAAGAACATTCGTGTGAGGTCATCTAATGAGACACATTCAGATAATACTTTTACTAATGTCAACAAATAATTTTAATTTTGTGTAGGTTCTACTTTTACTTTTTATATCAATTTTGTAAGCTAGGGTGACTAAGGTTTGAAAGTTTTTTTTAGGATATAGGGATTTTATTCTATTATTTTCTTTAACAGCCTTACCGAAATTTAATGTTTGGAAAGGAGGAGAGCTTGGAAGATTGGAATAGAATGTCATGTCTAATTTTCTAATATGTTCTCTTAATGGTTCAATATTAAGTTCTCTCTGGATCTGCTCTTTGGTAACGAAACAAGGAACCTTCAGTGCATATCTTAAAGTTTTGTTTTGGGTAACTGTAGTTTGTAAGAGAGGTTTCGGATGTCTCTTCCAATATTGGACGTGCATGAGTCAGTTATTGGAATTGATGAGATTGTCCTTTGCTTGTTTCCGGAGAGTAACTTAGGATATCATCCCCCACGTGGTCATACGTAGTTTGGGACTACTTTCAAATAAAGTTTATTATTATTTATTGTCATAGATAGTCGCATGGTTGCTTTGAATATGGATAAGGCCATTTCTGTTCTCAGATGTGTTTTGATTTAATAATTGGGAATATTTAGATAACAAATTAATAAATGAAGCCACGAGACCCGCCTGTCGTCGATAAGAAATAGGTTCCTAATTCATGAACACAACTATTTCGTCGGTGAATGAAAAAATTGTGTTAATTTTGAAAATAAGTTTAATAAAATATTTCAGTATAAATTTAAACACACAGAAAATTCAGGGCCATGCTATTTTTTCACTTTGGGTTGACCATCTGGAATGAGAAAAAAAAAAGATTTTTGATTCTTGTCTGAAAACAACGGATATGTTTTGTCTATAACTAGGGTTATTACTTTTTAAACATGTGTGAGTTATTATTATAATATAATATTGTGTGTTTTGCTTTTGCATTATTAGGTCGATCTTTTTTTTGGCCAAAACGTTTTAACTAAGTAATATAAATCTTATGTGATGCATGCTAGCATGATGCAGTCATATAACCTGAGAGCTCAATAGCAGAATTATGAGTGAATACACGTAGATGTTGTTAATTTTGTTGTTAAATGAATAGTTAATTCATGCGTTGTGACAGACATGCTGAGCTGAGTCCAAATTATCTCAGCCCGAGGGCCAATTTCTTTGCATTTTCAATCGATCAGGACAGCCCGGGATGGGGCTTAGCAAAATGTTGCCCGACGAATACAAGTAATGGGTCATATTTATTTATTTGCAAAGCGATATTTTGATTATCATCAGCAAATTTATGTTATTAAAAAACTGGTTAATAATTAAATAGTATATTGCTTAATTTGTTAAAGGATTTTTAATATCTAATGTGGTAATACAATGTTTCATAATGTAATGTATGACAATAATTTCGAGCACAGTCATGTATTTCGAGTACTTTATCTCTCCGGACTAGCTACGTCAAATATTGATTTTCGCAGTGTAGATTTATAACATAAATTTAAGTCCCCCAACGTTTCATGAGAAATTTGTTGCTGAATAACAAATCGCGGGTTGTAAAAAAACGTATCGCGAACTGCCAGTTGGACAGCGCTGATGCAGAGTTTTGCTAAAGAGAAGTGAAGCATGGCTGTACTTCAAAAACATTAATTCACTTGATTCTCTTTCTGAAATAATGTCTGTCTAATCTCTTTGGTTCGGAAATACGTTTCAACGACTTATAAGATATTTTAGTAAATGATCCAAAATCAGAGAAGATATGGCATTAACATTTTCTTACTTTCTGGAGAGTTATCAGAATCTCGAAAAAAGATATGTTATTTTGACGAGTATTAGTCCGCGAATCGTCATTGGGACATTGTAAATTACTTTAGAAGCGCCATTGAGTTCTGATGATTTCTATCACTGAGAGACTCCGAGGTAATGGAGTGTTCTAAATTCATACTTGTGAAACCTGATACGTCCAAACAATTTGGTTAAGATATTATTATTGATTTGAAGTAAATGATGGTAACTGCGTTTCAGTTTATTTTCAGTAATTTCCGGTCTCATTGTTATCTTTCTGAAACACGTATATTGTAAAAGGACAGAATCAAAGTGACTGTTAATCAAACCTTGAATAAAATATTAAATAGTTTCGTTTCGTATTTCGCAATAACTGTTCATAAGTTGTCTAATACTAATTACTTTATTATCGTGTTTGTATATTATTGTTGAAAAATTATTTATTGCATATTTATTGACGAACGTTTATCGTATTAACATTCATATTTCGGTATGACAATTGTACTCTCATATTTAATTTTAGATCCCGGCATAGAGAATTGTGGAGACAGCAGGGGTTGGGATGAGATCAAGTGTTGGCTATGACGTCATGTCCGGCCAAGAGGGAGGGAGCTTGCTTTGGAGAACCATCCGACCCTCCTTTTACCGTCAACCGATACTAGGTCCCATGCTGGGCCATGTGGCTTGAACTCAGTGCTTGTGCTATCAGATACTCCACTCTCTGTGACCAGTGGCTTTTAAAGAAGATATGGTTACTCACGCTCTCCATTATAACTTTTTTACCGTGAACTTAGAAGTGTCGAATCTATTGTTTTAACGTCATTACCACGTATTAAAAAAGTAAAGCACGAAATGATTGCTCGGGATTCTCTCTTTCGACTCGTTAAAATTATTACATTAAATTATTGTCAATGAAGCAGTTACAACAGCGTAGGACCACGTGGAGAACAATAAACTAATATAATCTTCAGAAGTAAATGTGGGTCCATCCCATCAATCCCTAGAGGCGGATTTATCATTTCTGTACCCCCCTGATAGAAGAGTAATATAGTTAGCTACATTTCATATTCTCAATAGAATAACAACAATTTTGTATTTAATAAAATACAAAGAATTTATTACACAAATATGTAATATCAAATTTTTAAATTATTCGGAAAAATTGTTTATAATTTCAAACAAAATAACTCTAAATTTTAGATTAATTGTTATAACAATATTAATGTGACTGCTGACTTTGGGCCAGAGTGTAGAGAGCACATACATAAAATCTGCCTCTATCCGAAGGAAAATAGGAGAAAAACTTGGGAGATTTTCATGTAGTTTTAAGTACGTTAACTTATCTTGTAAAACGTAATTTTCATGAAAATATGAATATTTACTCCAATTTATTTTTATTTCAATTACTCCAATTACTGAAATTTACCCCTTCATAGAAAAGGGCATAAGAATAAGATTATGTGTGTTTCTTGTTTATTTTGATTCTTAGAAAATTCTATATTCGGGAGGTGAAAATGGGAAGTACTTTTCTAAAGTGGGTGGTGTTTTTTTTAACGTTAGTAAAAAGAAAGTATTGAGGATACTTTTGTACAGATCGCACCACCACTATGAATCCGAAAGTTTTATTTTAGTGAGAATAACAAGAATATCATTGGCTTCCAACCCAATTGTCAATTATGTTAGGCATTTGAAGATAAGTGATTTTTATGGTGTTAGAACTGAATTAGGCTGTTTAGAGCCTACTAATAGTCAGTCTCATCTCTTGAGTTTTTTATCACATCCCTGCGTTATGGGCAGCTGTGATACTTTATACCCCCCGCTGACACCACCACGCTTCGTTTGCTTTGTTTAAGCACTGTGCGCTCCAGTTACACCCTGGATACACACACCACGCCTTTCCTGTCACCCTCGCAATGAAGAAAGTAGGGTTCCAGAGATACTATGTCCTCTGAAAATAACTCGGAGCATTGTAAAATTGTACTTTGATCGTTTTACCAGTCCACTCAGCCTTTGTGACTCAGGCGCAAATCATTTGGATGCAATAGAGTATTGTTTAAAAAAATTGTTTTATACAAACCGGCTTATCGACCTTTTGGCCTTTACCTGGGCTTTATCTCTTTTTGTATCTAGATGTTATATCTGTGTCCTTTTTGTTCTTATATCTCTCTTCAGTTCCACCGCGAGGAAGTGGGGAACCCCCTACTATCCAGCTGAACACTTTCTTCATACCCATTATTGTATTAACATATTCTTCAAATTTTCTATGTATTTTCTCCTGTGCAATATATTCTGTCAAATTCTTATCACTATATATTTCATGTTTCTTTAGCTCTTTCATCCATTGTGCTCTTTCTTCTTCCACGATCTTACAATTATGTAATGACTTACTGTACCTTCATCTTCACCACATATACTCGTACACCATTTACATGTTATTAGATCTGTTATATACAATTTCCATGTCCTGTTAAAATCTTATATACCGATGGTGTTGGCTGAAACCACCACCTATTTTTGTGGCTAAATTTCACATCCGTTATGAATCTGTACGTTACTCTTCCTTCTTCAGCCTTTTCCCATCTTATATTCCAGCAATTTATTTATTCTTTACACAATATACTCTTCCATCCTTTTGTGATCGTGTCAAGTTGTGCTGTTCCCAATTGCACTATTTCTCCTCTCCGTATCTTCCCTCTTAAGTAATATTTGCCAATTTCTAAATCTGTTGGCATTACTCCCAATAACACTTGTAATGCTTTGGTTGATGTACTCTTGTACATACACTCCAGGGCAGAAGATATCGTTTTTGTATACTACACAATTTTCTTCCAATGTGCGTATGATTGAATTCCGTATACTGTAAGTGGTCTGAGTGCTCCTTGATATAATCCCACCAATTGCCTTGGTCATATTGTAGTTTTCATAATGCCAACTCTTTATCTTTCCTTTATCTCTTGACTTATGTGCTCTATGTGCATTAGTGTTATCTCCTTGATCATATTTTGCGATTCTTTACTACACAATTAAGGATATACTAGCGTTTAGGACAAGTAGAACACAATTTTTTGTTACACCAACGTTTCGATGAAGCAAACTTAAAATATATCGAAACGTTGGCGTAACAAAAAATGGCTTTTTACTTGGCCTAAACACAAGAATGAGCGTGAATCAATGTCATGTTCATTTTTTCGTTAAGACGATGTATTTCTAATTTCCTCTGTTTCCTTGAAGTTTGGCAAGTCTTTCCTTTATTCAATAATTTGATCATATATAATTGGGTTATTATTGCCAATTGAGAAAATGCTTTTAACGTCAATTTTTTTTGTGTTTAACCCATTCATGTGGTCTGAAATCAATGATGTATTGTTGGAAATACAAAATGACTGAAGGTCAAAAATTTGCGAACATTTTGCTTAGCATACGAAATTGTAAACGTTTAAGAATCATTTGGGTTAGTTAATAATGATGAGCTCAAAACTTTTAATGTGAAAGTTAATTAATTGGATGCAAGTGTGTTGGCAAGTGCAAATTCTCAATTCTACAACGTTCGTTGAGAAACCATTGTTTATTTCTTGAATGATCATTGTGTTGTCATGATGCTACAGTAGTCCCCAACATCTGAAATATGCTTTATATATAAAGAAAAAAAGTCTTACATATTAACTGTTGATCCACTTAAAAAATAGTAATGTTTTATAGGAGAAATATTTGGGGTAGAGAATTAAGTTGTGTTACCGAGCCCAGTGCATTCAGACATCCAGCTGTGCTCTGTGTTCTCCACCCATTCATCGTATCCTGACTGCCTCATTTGCTTTGTTTTAGGCCACGCTCGGGTTTCAGTCCAAAAACATGCAAGGACTGTGGAGTGCCTCATGGGTCTTTATCAGATGAATCCGTCTGGCGATATACTCCGCCTGGAATGAGTCTGTTCATGCAGAGAGGTCTCTGACAAGTATGCACGGTATGAGAGATGTATTATATTTATAATGAAGAATTACTGGCGATTTAAGAATCAAAGAATATGGATTAAGGGGAAGGAGCGAACTATGTAAATGAGATGTCCCATACGAGGAATTCAACGACATAAACCAAGGAGAGAAATTTAAGGTATGAGAATGAACTTAAACTATCATTTAGAGCATGATAAATAGAATACCATAAAAAAATTTGGTTAGATTCTCTCTGTATATAGTTGTAATTAGTATCGCTATGTAGTCCTGAGAACTTTTAATTGAATATTCTCTCTAAAAGTTACTCTATGGACACATATGTGTGTTTGTCAGTATAGACAGAGAAACTTCATTGTTTATTCTCATTATCAACCGATTGTGTAATCCCAACTGATTAAATTATTAATAATTATGATATGTCTAACTAAATACCAGAAGTACACAGGTATTTCAAATTCAGGAACTGTATTGTAAATGTTCCTATTACACCTTTGGGTCCTTTTAAGAACTTTGAAAACCTGCTAAGAAATAAAAAAGCTATGAGTAAATTCACAAGAAACGCCTTAATTTTTACATACATATAGAAATTTGAAATTAATCATTCAAACAATTGAATGTAGTAAGACAATATTAATTACTTTTCATTTTATGGAAAACTCCCAAACTTAAAAACATTTATTAAATAATATTATATTTGAAAAGAGTACGATCTGTTTTTACCGGCCTACAATCATAATAACGTTTAGTTAGTACATGAATATTGAAGCAAAGTATGGCCATTTACGGATCCTCGTAGATAATGGTCACCTTACTTGTACTGGACCACCGCCGCGTAAAATAACATAGGTCTTCCACGATACAAAATTATTCATAATACCTAGCTAACCTAGACCAATTTGACTTGTGGGTAGATCGCGAATAGACGGCAGATCAACATATTTGGGCGCGTCTGGTTTTCTTTCGTAGCTGAGGGGAGAGGAGCACGAGGTGAGGTAATGAGGGAAGGCGAGGCGGTATGGGTCGGGCTGGAAGCGCAGGAAGCACGGTTGACGACTGCCGTTGGCGCCCCGCCTCCCTCTCAGACACTCTGCTCTGCGAGCGAGCTGCTTTATCCACGCATTGAACGCAGTCACTGGCACGGGCGGGAAACAGATATCGTCTAAGAATGCAAGCCTATATAATAGGACTCAAAAATCTTCTTCTAAATATAAAGCTGATGTCGGCTCTCGTAGGTATGAATTATGAAACACTTGCCGTCGTCACAGAAAGTTAATTTAGGGGTCAATGGAATCGTCTCCTTTATTTTTATGTAATTTCATTTTATTATTGTTAAAAAATAAATAAAATAATTTTATTTCAAAAATCATAAGTAAATTGTTTATGTTAATATAATATCGTTAAAACTTAAAAAAATTGTCAAAATAGCTAATTCCGATCAAATTAACATTTTTGAAAATGTGGGTAATCATGAAAAAATATGGTCTAACACGTTTCCTGTCATGATCATTTATGTGTGTTCAATTTTCGGTCCTTTTTAATAGTAAAATTAACACATTTTAACCTATTTTAAAAGGATGTTCTTCATATCTCCATAAAAATATCAACTCAAAACTTCTTCTTATAACGTTGTTTCAAAAATTTAATTTTCCATAAGATATATTAAGCCCAGTAGAAACATTTTTTAATATTACCTTGGACTGTATGGAGAAAACCCTCGCAAATTTTGGCATGTTTTCAGTCAACTTAAAATAATTGGTCGTTTTTGGATGAAACTTCATATACATTCCTAATCTACTTAAAGCGTTATGGGATTAGATATTTTTGGTGAAACCAGCGAAAATTTTGAAACCGCCTGAATGACCAACACGTATGACTACTATTTACCCACGTCCACGGAGTGGATTAGAAAAAAATACTGAGAGATTATACACAGTAGCATTACTGTACTCACACTTTTCTCTCAGAATGCTTTGGAAGGGAAAATGGATATTATTGAACTCTCAGCTAACAGCAGTATATATACGATGGAGGTAAATGATATATGTTCACTCGAGATCTGTAAATTAGTTAGCGGCAGTTGATTCAAAAGCTTTTCATGTGTGATTATAGGAATTAATGAAATACAATTGTGGAATTTTCATTTTTTGCTTGTCATAGGTCGATACGACAAATAATTTATCCTTGTTTCTTTGACTGACTTCATTTTATTTTGTTTATTCTCACTATTAATCTAATAATAATGTTGTAAATACTATTATTATTATTTTATTATTATAATAAATAATCGTAAATAAGTTAATTACTTACTACAAACTATAAAATTTCATTGTTCAAATTGCCAGAGCCAGGAATGTGTGAGGGATGCGCTGCGTTCACGTCTGTGCCAAAACGTGAAGGAGCTAATTATGAAGTATGGAAAGTAGTGAAAGACGAAATCATCTTCAGTGCTCTTTCTTGTGTCTATTGGGGTTTGCTGGTGTGAGGAAGACGAGAAAGTAAGATTAATCAGTTTTCAGTACCAAATATTCTTGCTTTGGGCGCTACCTGTAGCAAGAGGGCTCTTTTTCCGCAACCTGACTAGCGTGTACGGAAGAATGAATTTCGAAAATCATTAATGTGCGGAAGGAAGGTGGCTTGGTGCTCGTATATATGTGAAATTCCACAATGGTTTTTTTTTCAATAAATCAAATTTTNAAAATTCCACAATGTTTTTTTTTTCAATAAGTCAAATTTTGGAGTCACGTCTTAGCAATCGTAGTAAATAAAAATTGAAATATTTCAGAACACATGTCCAAGAAAAACGACAAATGCTTCATGGTTCAATAGAAACCAGACTATTCTTCTTGTATTCTTCGAGATAATATTAATTTTCACTAAATTATCAGCTCATCTAACTGATTTAGTGGCAACATAAATTAACATTGAACGCAATCTAAATCCATTTAATTGAACTAGTTTTTTAATGAACTGATGGAAAGATTGATTGAATATGCCCGACACGGGGAATGTGCAATATTGCGACGCCATTACCACTAAACGAGAACACCTTTGCCTTGACAAGACGAAGCTGGTCAAGATCTTGCGATCAAATCGTTTCAGGGACTAGGACGGGCATGAAAACTAGTCGTATTGGGCAAGTTGATTGTAATGGCCGTTTACTATTATATGATTTTTTATTATAGAGTCCTGACTTCTCACTGCTGTGGACTCACTTCTCACAGCACAACAAAAATTGTAGAACAAATAGTTTGTATAAACGATGTATCATATTGGTCTGCATTTACACAAATTAAGAAATTGGTTTTATGAATGAATAACAATTTTTCAATCCTGAAATATTCGTAAAAAAACTAACTAAATTTTTACGGTATTTACCGATATGTCTACTGTGTAATAATTTATAAAATATTCTAAAAGTGCAAAAAAAATTATTCAGAGAAAAATTGTTGTGTTTGTGACAATTAACAATTTTACACATCATCATGTAAAATATCATATTTTTTAAAATCATTGCTAAAAACGACCAGACTATTTTTTAAGGAGAAAAATGTTATACTCTCGAAATTATAATATATTTAACAATAATTTATCTATGTGATGTAGAATACTTTAAATCCATTGTGAAGTTGTGCGTAACCTAACCTCAGTTTGGTGTCCAGTAAGTGCGTACTGAATGCAAACAATATCAACATCCGCGACTAGAACTTCACTGTTTGCCATTTAATGAAAACATAGTCGGGTTTATCTGATAGTGAGACGGCTTCGCATATTGCGACTCATCTTACTGATTCCAGTTAATTCATTCCACGCAGAATGCTGAGCGTCCAAGAATGCTCTTGCTTTTAGGCTTAACAATTGATGTTTTGCGAATTGATGTTCTTGCATTAAGGTCAACAAATAAAAAACAAATTTATGTAATTTCATCAATGTTTCGACTATTTATTTTAGTCATCATCAGGGCTCAATGAAGAAGAAGAAAATATATATTTGTTTACCAAACCAAATGTTTACTTTTCATCTCCATGGTGACCTAGCATTGTGGCTGGGTATACAAATATATTTTTTCTTCTTTTTCATTGAACCCTGATGATGACTAAAATAAATAGTCGAAACATTGATGAAATGACATAAATTTGTTTTTTATTTGTTAGCCTAAATGCAAGAACATCAGTCCCTAGTAATTATTATGGCTGATAAAATTTCAAGTGTGAATTTTTGTTTCTCAAACTCGACAAAAGAGTTATTTATTTATTTATTCCTGTTGTCGCTATGTGAGGTCATCTAATAAAAATTAGATGATGCAGATCATAAATAGTTTTAATGGTTACTATATGTTTTGTTTATCATTAACTTTAAATTGATTTTGATCTGCCAAGAATATTCCACCTAGCGATCGTTAGGTAGACTGGTATGCTAGATCGGACCTATCACGCAACGAAGCCTGTGATATTGAATCACTATCGTTACAATTCAGTGCACTTCATCAATAGTTGGGGTTGTTTGATATATCATTCCATAACTTTTTTTTAGATTTTTCTTTTACAGGGTTGCAGACGGAAATTTATTTCGGAGAAGGAAAATCTAAAAAGTTTATTGATGTGAACACAGTTATTTGTCCTTTAAATGTTTAAACTTGTTCAAGTGTTTAATTTATAATATAATTTTTTTAATAAAGGGAATAATATTTTATCACTACGGGCCATTAATGTTAAATAATTTGTATAAAAGACCTTTTTAAGGAGACAACACATGTATTCATAAGATCAATCGTCTTACATTTGCCAAACGAAGCATCCATTTTCGACACGCTTCACAAAAAACATAAACCAAATATTAATATATGAAAACATCATGCCATTCCGACACATCGGTTAAATTAAGAGTATTCCATGGATTGGCGCAATGTTATAATATTAACAAACTACTTCATAATACTAATAGACAATCTACTTCAAACTTTATATAGCGGGAATGTTATGCATTAAAAATTCCCAATGCACTTTTAAATTCAGCCATTGCAAAATTACCCAATTTTTATAATTTATTGTTCAATTATACATTTACTTCTGTTGTTTTGGTTTATCAATACGCGTTTTTTATCTTATAATTGTTTATTTTGTTATTTTTATGTAATTGTTCATTTGTTATCATTATGACATTTTTGGTTAAGCATATGGTTATCAAAAAGAAAAAGGTCAAAACATTGTGTGATGTAAGAAATAGTTAAATAAACATATTGCATACTTAAATGTCGTTTAATCAAATTATTAAATAATATATTAAACAGATAAATTACCCTATTACTAATTATATGAAGTTTTGGGAGCGACCCGCGACCGCTAAGCTCTCTCCTGGTTACGTACCTGTCTCGTTACCGTCTCTCCCGCGACCTCTTTCTTCCACATTCGTTTATTATATTCTGTCATATCCATCAACTGGTACAGTCTCTCCCGTAGTTTCTCTCATGCATTAGAGAACGTGTCTTTATTACCTCCCTTAATTCTTAGATGACCACAACCGCACCGTACTACTTAACCTCGTATCATCTGTTCCATCACACTAATTTCATTTATTCATGACTCTGTGTCACTTCTAACGGTGTTGTTGTAAAAATTTTAATTAAATTCTTGACTCCCGCGCTCGACCACATTTATAAAATGTTTCCTATTTATTATATTAGTCAATGGATATAATTTAGGAGAGTTATAAACTATTGAATGAATTTTTTCATATACATTTATGAACAAAATTCAACAAATTTTAAATATTTATATTTGACGGAGGTATCGTGATTTAGGTTGTAGTATAGAGAAATGAATACTGTAGAACCCCGCTAATCCGAACTAATTGGGACCACTGCGTGTTCGCATTAATGAAAATTCGGATTATACGATTATACGAAATGTAAATGGAAAAATACATTTTAATGGCAAAAGAAATTCGAAATTTTATGAAATTTATAAAATATTGAAATGTGGTTTTATGGAACTACTATATTAAAGTAACAAAAGAACTATTTAAGCAACAAAAAGAGAATATAACTCCCTCTTCACTAAGAATAATGTACGAAATTATGGGTTTTATGAGTTTTTTAAATGTATAATAATATGTATGTTGAATGAATTTTAGATTACTATTACTATTATTATTTTGTTATTGTGCAATTGTATTTTGTCTGTTCAAACAGGTAGTTGGACGTTGTTGGGTGGACTTCTATGCTAAGATGTAAGTACAGTCTTAGTCGAGACTAAGAAATTTCCTTGTTAGGTGGCATGTTTGTATTATAACAGATTTTTGCATTTCTAGTAGTACATTTCCAGTTAATGGCAATCTTGTAAGATGCTATTTTAGTGTTTTGCAAATGATTCCAGTTGCTGAAATTATCAGGGGAATAATTACTACTTCATTTTGTTTCCAGATCATTTGAATATCTGTCCTAAGTTTCTGATATTTTTTTACATTTGTTTGTTCTGTTTCTTTAATTGTTAGTGGAAGGAATTGCTACATCAATTACAAAAGTTTTTCTTTTAAATATGTCTATTAATATTATGTGTGATTTGTTGTGATCTACTGTTCTCTATGTAATGTTTTGTTGATCACAGTACAGTGAGGCGTTTCTATTTTCCAGAACAGATGGTAGATTGAATTTATAATAGGGGGAATTGTTTTAATCAAGTCAAAGCTTTTAGCTACCCGTGGGTGAATTATTTTGGCCCCTTGATCGTGTCTGCAGGTGTACTCAGGAGGGGCGAGTACTTGGCAACCCGAAATAATGTGATGGATTGTTTCATTGCAGGTGTGGCATGCTCTGCGCTATTTATCGATATTCTCATGCAGTTCAATTTCTTTTCTGTAACATCTAGTTGGGATTGCTTGATCCTGTATAGCACACACGTACCCTTCCGTCTGCATGGTCGTGTTTCAGCCATAAAATTGATTCTTCCCAACTTCTCAACTTTGGCATCTTTAAGAGAATTAGGAAATTGTCCCCACAAGGGTTTAGCACCATTTTCCGCCACGGGATCGCTAGTTCAAAAATTTCCGATAACTTTACGGCAATGTAATTTTGTAATTATTATTATTTAAATGAACCTCAGTTTTCACTGGTTAAATATTACACGAAGCGGGTATATCACCAAGGCATTATGAGTGGCTTAAAGATCTGTCTAAAAATGCTATGGAGCATGCGCCTAACACCACATATTTCTGCACCTCTTCGTAGGTAAAGGGAAGCAGTCTCAATAGCCTTTGTGATGCAGTCCCAACAGCCCTTATAATAATAAAGAATAATTATTACGAATATTTATTTCATTTGCAACATTTAGTTTTTCAAAAATATCCGGACTTTCGGACTTTACGGAGTTCGCACCAACCGGGGGAGGGGTGTTCTACGGTATTCGGAATACAAATTCAAATTAGTTTAGTTGTTTTTTTTTCTTTTTTGTTAATGTTTTTAACGACTTTCTTTGGTTGCCCAAATTTTGAATTGACATGGATACACAATTCATTCTCCTTTGTATCGTTTGTATTCTCTGCTAGCGCTATCGTGCTACACGCAAACATTCTCATATTACCATTCTTCTAAATTTCCAGCAGGACCCCTCGCTAAGAGGATGGTAGCAGCGGGTAGCGTTGCCCACGAAAGCCCATTAACCAGCCAGCTTCCTCTTTTCCTTCGTTCTAACTTTCCCTTCCCTCATCCTATCCTTAACATCATTTGTCTCCCCCAGCATGATTTATTTAATCATATCTCAAGTTTACGTAGCTTGGAATAATCACTGGCACTTTTATTATATTATTTGCCAAAGGATCGGCTGTTCTCCTACGTAGTTCACTGTGTTAAATTGATCAGAAACGTTGATTCTTTTAGTTATAAAAGTAATGAATCATTTTACGTATCGATCGATGGTAGTTTTGACGAAGAAAAATTACTTCAATTACGCCAATAAGGATACATTAATTTGGAAATACTGAAAACTCTAAGATTTGTAAATAAGCAAATTTAGATCAAAATATAAAAAAACTAGCTTAACCCGGAGCTACAAAATTACTATGTGACATTTATCTGAATTATGTTTCCGTGTTAAACTGTTTAAGTTCACCAATTAACCTGTTTTGCCACCCAGAGTAAACAAGTTTTTTTCAGGTTGCATCATTTCAAGTGAATGCGATACGGAAGAATTAACATTTTTATTGCAACTTCCATGGCATTTTTATAGGATTTCAGATGAATGGAACAGCTTTTACGACCCATGAATAGGGCTTATTTTATTCCAGAAACATTCCGAATGTTATGCAAACATTTTTTTTCCGAACAATGCCACGAGGGATTGTTTTTTGTGGAACTGTTAATTTAAACTCGATACGAATATTATTTAGACTGGGCAATGGCGATTTTGGAATTTATAATTTATATCTATTTTTTTCTTTTGATCTAGCATAAAAATACCAATTCGTTGAAATCCTCCAAGTTTCAAATGTAGCTGACTTTAACAGTAAAGTTGGAACTAGTTCCTGCAATTGCATGTAATTATGAGAAAATAGACAAAATTGGTCCTGGAAAATATTGTTATATTGTTTCTGGTGTAATGATGTACAAACTATTTTTTACCTCAAAATTCGATCAAATTGCAAGGAATTGCTATTTGTTCTATCTGGCATAAACAAGAATCCTCTTTTATGTGTCTCTCTTCTTCTGAAAATATTGTCCGTTTTTTGAAACAAATTTCCAGTATGAAATTGTCAGTAGTTTATACCTTTATATATATATATATATATATATATATATATATATATATATATATATATATATATATNATTTTTCACTCGAAAGCTTGTTAGAATTATACTATTAGAAAAAAGGTACATGAATATTCTGATTTTTAATTGTGTCTGAATTGTGTCTGAATTGTGAGGTCATTAAAACTATTTCTAGCGGAACTGAAGATCGAAGGTTTTTCATTTACCTTTAATGAAATATTTTATAACGTTACTAAAAGAAAATGCAATGTGGAGCACTATGTGGATATAACGAAATTGGCTCCGAGATTTCTGCAAAAATTAGGAGGAAATTTCTCCAGAAGAAGTTTTATTTCATTTCCAGACACATTCACCCATGAACTTATCTTCTATTAGGATTTTGATCCAACAGGCAAAAAGAGAAGAAATGACGTGCGGAGTGTTTTTTAATAATGCTAAATTATTCTATTAAACAAAATACCGAACAAGGTTAATTTCGATACTAAATAGTTTGGCGTCCATCCGAAAATCCATGAAATGTCTTTGCTCCTGTTAGTTTATACTTCTGTTTACTGGTTCTCCGAACACTATATATTATGTAATAACTTCTTTCAAAACTTTTCCCAATGTTACTCCATATATATATAAGAGAACTTAGAGAATTTTGAGTAAAATGAAAAAAACACATAAATCTCGTTTGGCTCGTAAAAGTTTGAGTTCTCACAATAATGTTCATTTGTAGGAATTCCGTGCGGTGCTTTGGATCTGTTTTGATCATTTTCAGACAAACTCATCACGCAAAGTAGATATCAATGCTTATGCAGAAAAATAGTTTGTTTTTNAATCTGTTTTGATCATTTTCAGACAAACTCATCACGCAAAGTAGATATCAATGCTTATGCAGAAAAATAGTTTGTTTTTGAGAGAAAAAAAAATGTAACTAATTTTAGTAAAGCATGACGCGTCATTTGGAGAAACATTTTTGCAATGAAAATCTTGTCCCATCGTTCTCTTTTTAATATTTTGTTAGAAAATAGAAAAATTAACTTATGCAAGAGAAATAAGGATAAAATAATAAGAAAGTTAAAATACTCAGCACTCCCTGAAGAATAGATTCAATCACAAATACGACACTTTTGAAAAAAAATTTCTTAATGTTCATAATACCTTCAAGGAATGTCAAATTTAATTTGCTGAATACAGCGTCGAGTAAATCATATGTGAGTCACATTTCTCAGAATTTAACTTGTCATTACTTTCCAGGAAATCTTGTGACGAAATAATCTGATGGTTGCTCTCTTAACTATATTTAAAGAAAATTTATTTATTGTTTTCAGCACGACGTTCCAAGATTTTGCTTCCAATAAAACCTTAGAAATTTGGACTTGGAGATGTAATCTTACGTTTCGTGACATGGAAGTGCACTACCGTTCAGTCATGTGAATTTTCTCTCGTTAAGTAGTACAATTTTCTTAGCAATTAATTGGAATCGATGTTAATAACAATTAGTGATAAACAGCTTCCAGGGTTTAAATATTAGCGAGAAAAAATAGGTACATTTCCGTAACTTAAAAAATTAGGCAATTTTCGATTTTGGAAGATATGACAATAAATTTAGTTTTATTCGGTAATACATTACGAGCAATGTTTAGATTAAATATCTTACAATTATTAATATATTTGGTTTTTTTTATTCAGATGAGTAGTGTGGTGATAATACGTGCATTAAATATGTCTAGAATGGAATAATCAAAATGTATTCCGAATAACCATATTTCACGACATTTTTTCTCGCTAATTTTCGCGAATCTATGAAGATTCAAGGCGCTCAGTAAAAGTCAGAAATTACAAACCTTCTCTCTCGTCAGTTTTAACTAGTTTTAACTATGTTTTAACAAATACTTCGTTATCCAGAAATTAAATAAGTGTTGTTAAATATTTCATTTCTTTCTTGTGTTTTAGGAACTCGAAATAATGCCTTGTCTCTTCACACAAATGTAAATATTGAAAAATATGATTTCAAAATATCAATTCGTCAATATCTTCGTGTGATCATTTGTCAGAAGTGTGATACTCGTCTTGCACTAATGATGCATCTGATTCAGTTGACGCTAAGATCCTTCCGGACTCACTCTGGAAAACCCCGGACATGAATAGGATGAAGCATCACAGAACAACAAATTTTGGAGATAGAAAAAATGGATTGCATGCAATTAAATTTGGAAAAGAGGTGGAAAAAAGAGGACAAATCAAGAGTACAGCAAATTAGTGGTTTCATGGAAATAAAGGAAACGAAAATTCATGGAAACAAAGATTGGAACTGAAATAAAAAAAAGATAAAGGGCAAAGAAAACCTGGCAATAATATTGTTACATTGCTGAACAGGGTTAAGAGTTTAAGAAAAAAAAATCTATTTGCCGATCGAATATTCGAGAAGTTAAGAAAATGAAACCTCGTCCCACGAAATAAAATTCCTCTCCTTCTCTTACCTCCAAGTAAATCTTCGTTTTCCATCACCACTTCCGACTGCCGCACCGACCAGAGAGCGTACGCGAGGGCGCGTGATTGCAGTGCGTTTGAGGAGAGGATTTCGGCGTGCGCGTGAGAAGAACCGCCCGCGGCAGACTGACGCGCACTCGCGCCTGGCAGCGGGGTTCGGCGGCGGCGCCCGGAGGCGGTGGTGGCGCGGGCGGCAGCGGATGGCGTGTGGAGGAGAAGCGAGAGGGGAAATTGGAGTGATGACGAGGGCGATGGAGGAGGCGGCGGAAGAGAAGGTGGTCGCTCTACACCACAACGCAACCATCACAGAAATATCAATGATGAGTGAGTGTACTTGAAATTGTTGTAATGACTGGAATTTCTAATGTGGCTATGAATATGTATTCTTTCATATTTCATTTTATGTCCGCCTTTACCTATTTCATTTTTCTGTACAATTTGTCTTGTACATTTATCTATACTATCAGATACGTTTTAGAGTATGAGTCTTCATTCATTAAATTCGGATGTTTTTCTCAAAATTATAACAAAAAAAAATCATCGATGGTATTATAGTTAAATTTATAACTATTTCTATTTCTTTTAATTTTTTCTGAATTTTTGTCTGCCTATAATTTTTCCTTTGGCCAGTATTGTTCCGATTTGTAATACATTCAATGTTCTGGGTTTTCATCAATCGCAGTTCATGGAAAGCACGAAAGTTTAAGCGGTAACTGATAAATCGGTGATCTTAATTACGTCTTTCAAAGTGATGTGTGGATTACTTTGGTGATTATACGGTAGTATGAAGGTAGAGGGTGGGACAATCTGCGTCAAAGTTTTTGGGATTGTTATGAATATTCGTGAACGTATTCTATCAATTTCTATCAACTTACTCTTTCCATCTACTCACTAATTTTCACCCATCGTATTTCTGATTGATCATCAAAAGCTCATGGAAAAAAATATTCCTATCATTTAGTCCTATCTTTAGCCCCACGCTTAGGAAAAGTAGAGAAAATTACTATTATACTCGTTAATTTTTTAATAATACACGTTTCATAAAAGCAAATGTTTGCCGGATTTCTTCTTAGTTAAGGGAATATTTGCTGAGAATATTTGTTTCCTGTGTCCGAAAATTATTACTCGCTCGATATTAACAACTCGGCTTAAGTTAATAACTCGCCATAATACACGATCATCAAAACATATATGTATTCAAATACATTCTCATAAGTGTTCAAATACCGAAGACCTGTGAACAAGCCCCTGTTGGTATTCTTAAAAGGAACTAGTTACATACAAAAACGTATAAAGTGATTGCTCCATTACTTTCATAATACAATAATAATAATAACAATAATAATAATAAAACTGCAAAATAATAATAATAATAATAAATGCAAAAAGCTGTTGTTTTATGTACAACCAGAACAGTGCGTAAATTTCTGCAGTAGTCATCAAAGACCGTCTCAATTTCATTAATTTTCCGTAAGGATTTTTTCACATCAAGGGAGTGTGCTTAGCTTAGCCTGTACCTGGCCTTTTTCTACCAGTTTCGTGGACAAGAACTGTGAATTGTAAGATAATAATAATAATAACAATAATAATGTATCATAATACAATGTACGTTTTATGAAATTCATTGTCTCTCCCTGCCCCTTCCGCGGGATATATTCATCGATCACATACCTCTGTCAATCCTGGGCTAAACACACACACGATAATAGTAATAATAATACATATAATAACACAAGCCAAAGAATTGTGCAATCAGCAACTGAAGCGCACATGGCAAAAAAATAATCTTCATGGGCAATTTACCAAAAGGATTACTACTGAAGGTATTAACGAAGGTGCCTCGTTTTGATGGCTAAGACATAGTAGCCTGAAAAGGAGAAATGGAAGTTTTGGTTACTGCCACGCAGGACCTAGCAATAAGGACCAGGAACTAAGAAAAGATATTACATCAGGACACAGATGGCAATTGCCGGCTGAGTAGAGAGAAGCAAGAAACGATGGACCATTTTGGCTAAGAATGAGTATTTGGTCAGGTATTTCAGAGTTTGTTCGTATATACATTAGCATACACACAAAACATTCGGGTTCACCGTAAAAGATAACTGGTACGAACACGAACCTATTTCTGTGAACTCCAATGAAAAAGACATCATCTTGGACCAGCCAATAAATACTGACAGGACAATCAATGCAAACAGGCCTTACATTGTTCTGAGGGATAAGGAGAGTAAGGAGTGTATTTTTATTGATGTTTCCGTTTCCAACGACATGAATGTTGTGAGCAAAGATGCAAAAAACTGCTTAAATATAAAGACCTGGCTATTGAATGCCGAAGAATGTGTGGAATAAAAGCAAAAGTCTGCCCTATTATTATCGAAGCCACAGGAACAGTTAGCAAATATATAAAAGACAATAATCAGAAAATTCCTGGAAAGACCTATCTGTGTGAGGTTCAAAGAATTGCCATTTTGTGGACGGCTCATGTACTTCGGAAAGTGTGCTCCTCAAAATTTCTCAAGGAGACGCATCCTAAGAGAAGTGGAACTTCCTTGGGCACTTAATAAAATACTTACTAGTTATGCTGAGAAGAAGGTACAAATAATAATAATAATAATAATAATAATAATAATAATAAATAGAACGTGCCAATCATGAACCATTCTTATCCTTTCTTGTGTAATCGAGTGTGTTCGCTAGATGCCTCAGAAACTGTCACACACTCGTATTATCTGCGTTGGCTGTTCTGTTCTGGTATAACCCAGTAAAACATTTGGGATCACGTGTTCGCGTCTAGGACCCTGAGAGAAAGCAAGCAGTTGCGTGACGGAGGTCGTTGGACGAGTGAAGGGTGGTTGTGGAGGGTCGCGGTCGCAGCTGGTGGAGCAGATTCCGTCGTCGTGGGGCGTCGAACCGGAACGAGAAGCATGCGTGTTGAAAGCAGCTAAGGGCTTGCGATGCGGTTAACGCAGGAGGTGGTTTTACTCTTAGAAATATTGCCTCATTTTACTGTGGCTTAGGTCATGTTTCTTAAACTTTTTGAGATGAGGACCACTTCTATTGGTCAAAATGTTTTGTTTTTTTTGTTATTGCAGTTTAGGTTTTGTGGGATTATTTCGTTGTGGTTTTGTTTCCATGTATTACAATGTAATAATTATATTAATGATATCGCCACACGTTTTTACAGAGATAATAATTTTGTGAAACAACACCAATTAGTATAAATTTAATAATACAAATTTCCTAAATTGTCTCTCATGGTGGAGAGTGATCGTATGTGCGTTTCTCGTGATGATCAATCTACTTTATTTCACCCTTAGCAGAGTTAAAAATATATTTTTCTCACAGAAAATTCTTCAGTTGCTGAAAATGGTGCGACTGGGAGGAAGAGAAAGTCACTTGTTGATTGTAATTTCCAAACTGTTTGATATTCCCAACTATTATTTATTCAGAATAATTTTTTCTTTCTTTTTTTTTTGTAGATTTTGTGGCCAATGACCCTGAGGACTACAGACAGTTTGCAGACCAATTATTAAAAAATGTTGACCAACTTAATCTTGCATGAAATGTCCAGGTTGTGTTGGATCGGATTTTGTCCTGGAGAAAAAAAATTAATTATGATATTCTTACAAAAATTAAGTATTTTTAAGAAGGTAAAATATTGTAAACTTCCTTTAAAAAAGCTGGACTGCGAGAATTATATTTTTGTGATTCTCTCACGATTTTTTCTCACATTTTTCCCCGCATTTTTGAAAGCTCACTCCTGACATGACTCCTAACATGAAAATCTGTGCTAAAACTGGCATAAAATCACTTATTAAAATTGTGAATGAAAAATAGTTAGTTTTCAATGGGTCCAAGTGTAGTGTTCATTTCATTGTGTCAAAAAATGTGTATCCAAAAATTTAGAAATGTTCCATTACAGCTTATCAACACTTCTGGAGATTTCAGATGCTACATATTGGCTGAAGTTTTATTAAAGTTCCTGCTTAAAATTGTACTTCAATTTTTAAGTTTTTTCACAGGATGTATGTTTTTCCTTCAAAATCAGTATGATAAATGAAAATTGGAAACTGAGGGATGAAAAGAAGATTTGCAGAGTGACAGATCTCGCAGAGCGTTCAGCAACGGAGTGTCTAGTGTCTTTTGAAACGCAAGGGGGAGGGAAGAGTTACTGGGGGAGGTAGAGATGAGTGTTGGTGGTTTCACCGGAAACTACGCGGAGGCGCTGACGTGGAGGCCGGAAGTGGAGTGTGAAGATGCAAAAAGAGTGACGGGGAACGCAGAGGAAACGCTACTGGGAGTCTGAGCGATTCTCGGAATAAACTTAACTCGAGAGAAACGACGAGTGAATAACATCTGTGAAATAATGAATATCTAAATGTCTCACTAGCCTTCATTTTCTGTGACGGATATTTTTTGTTATTTCCTAATCAATAATGCTTTATAAATGTCCCAATGGCAAAAGCAAATATTACAATCGACGAAGAAATAAAAATACTTATCAGAGAAACCATTTTCAAATTGGACAAGATAACTAAAAAAATCCATTCGTTGAAACGTACCTTTCGACAGAGAGATGGTAAACATATCTTGTGTTTACATTTTCGTTTAATACCATGTTCAGTTGTTCTGTTGTTTTGTTTCTTGTTATAATTTGTAACACCTGACAACGACTTCAACATAAAGGCAAATTGTCCATCATAGGGTTGTAAGTCTTGAATTATTTAATAATTTAAATTATATAATGGACGTTAAATGTGGTAGAGACGGAAAAGCTTAGAGTCAAATTGATAGGTTTATCCATTTATAATTTATCTACATTAATTGGATTCACAAATGAGGAGGGTAAGAATTCCCACAAGAAGATGAAAAGCTTACAGATTCAAAATCAATTTGTACAATTTACATTTTTCGTAATTTTAGTGAAGTTTCAGTGATCCAGGGAGGGATCGATTTCTCTGGACATAACGTATGCAATAACCGATCGTAAGTGAGAAGAGATGTGTATGTAATTTGTAAGTGGTAATAAATTATTGAAGAATTGCATTTACGTTACTGTATATTGACAAGTCTTGGAAGATGGTTAGAATATAACTGAAATATGAGCAAGTTAGGTTATTGTTATATTAAGGCTGGCTAATTGCTTATTATTTCTCCTTATGTAAAGATATGTTTGTAAGCGACTGTCAGTCAGATGTGTGAATAATTGCCTTTTGAAAACACCAGAAATGTATCCACGAAAGTTTTGATTAGTATGTTTTGTAAAAATACGAGTGACGTTCTTAGTGTGATGAACCACGAAGTTCGTACGTATAAAAAAAATTGAGAACAAATTAAAGGACACAAATGAGACAAGGATAAATATTCTAGAAATGCACCTTAGTACAACTGATTTCTAGTAGTAAATGTATCCCTCCGTATCATTCGATATTGATTTTCTCCTTTTTTCTTTTTATTAGCTGCAAATTCAAAATAAAATTCCAAGTGAATTAATTTGTTATTGATGTTCACAAATTCTTAACATCCTAAACCAACCCCTCTACTTCACACACCGTTCTCGTATCGGCTCAACGCCGATTAAAGTGAGCCAACAAATCGGCTCTATCAGAAAGGTTAGATAAAATGTCTTGATTTTATGTCCCACTTTAAGACAGGCAGCAAAGCTAAAGACCTCGACGAGATACTTGTCCACTCCTTTCGCTTAGATATCCCTCTAAGAGCACGAATGAAACAAAAAATTGAGTGAAGTTTTGAAAGAAGCAAACAAGCTTAGCCACTGTACATTCGAAATTGATGAAGAGAATAATTAATAAGTTAAAACCCATTAATCATAAGATAAATTGTAATAACTATTACACCGAGGTATTTGTAAAGTATAGCACGTCTGCGTCACTAGCCAAAAAGTATACAAGCGAGACCTCATTTTATCGAACCTCTTTTCTGATGGAGTCGATTTGTTGGCTCACTTTAATCGGCGTTGAGCAGTCAATACGAGAACGGTGTGTGAAGTAGAGGAGTTGGTTTAGGATGTTAAGAATTTGTGAACATCAATAACAAATTAATTCACTTGGAATTTTATTTTGAATTTGCAGCTAATAAAAAGAAAAAAGGAGAAAATCAATATCGAATAATACGGAGGGATACATTTACTACTAGAAATCAGTTGTACTAAGGTGCATTTCTAGAACATTTATCCTTGTCTCATTTGCGTCCTATAATTTGTTCTCAATTTTTTTATACGTACGAACTTCTCTGTGGTTCATCATACTACGAACGTCACTCGTGTTTTTACAAAACAATACTAATCAAAAATATCGAGGATACATTTCTGGTGTTTTCAAAAAGTTATTTAACAGCGAAGTGTAGCGATGGTGGTAATAAAAAAATTTCAAAAATTAATAAATACTGTTTAATGAAGCAATTCGTCCCGGAAGCATGCACTAACTGTCCAGATATTTTATGTGAGCAAAGTTGCTTTTAAGCCTCTTGAAATGATTCGTTGGAAGTAGAGGAAATAATCTCGTTGCCTTCTGGCAAGGGAGATAAGTTTAATGCTTCTGCGTTCTAGTACTATCTCATACATTTGATTTCGTTCAAAGAGCGTCCAGGAGTAGGATGTAGCAACAAGGTTAATCGTGACCACCCAAACTTTCAGTCTAGCATGGCTTTCTTCTTTGAATTTTCTCAGAAAGTACATTTGTAACTGTTCTTGCAGCTTTTGTCTTCATTGTGTATTTAAAAAACTACTACAGTGTATCCTGGATTAGTTGGCTCACTTTAATCGGCGTTGAGCCGATACGAGAACGGTGTGTGAAGTAAAATTGTTTTTTATCTCCATGGCAAAACATTACTTTTCTTTGTAAAGGTGTGGAATTACATTGACTTTGTTTACTAAATTAAATTGATGTTTTAGTAAATACGTCGAGATAGAACGTAATATTGCGGAAAATAAGAGATGATGAATTAAAATATTACGTGAAAACGTTTTTCGCTTATTTAATAAAATACACCACGAAGATTAAATTTCAGAAATGGGAGTGTATTATGAACATTTTTTAAAAAACAATTTTCCATCACAATTTGTGGTTAATTCATAAGAGAAAGTTATGTTTGTATTATGAATACATTAGTTTTTCAGCCACCTAATATATTTGAGGTATCAATCATTAGTGTAATTTCAATAATTTTTTATTTACTAAAGATTTTAATTTCAATTTCTCCTTATCAATTCCCTTGTCCAATTGTAGACGAATGTCACCTATGAAACCTCGCTGGAATGATGGACAACGCTTGAAATTTCATGTATTTGAAATAAAATTTGGCGCAGGCTTATTCGAATATCTCGTCAATGATGAAAACTTCTTTAGGGATATTAAGTTGACAGGTTTCCAGTTACCATCCAGATTCGTCTTTTTATGCTTAGCGCGCTTGCCCTAACCGTTGGTTTTCCGTGGTTCCGAACGGTGCTCAATGAACGAAACAGTCACTTAAGTGTATATAACAATAGTTAATATTTAAAATTAAATTCAAAATAATAGCCATGACAATACAAAATTTATTTAGTACACTTATTAATTTTCTTTTTGCGCCACTAATATTAGTTACCTGCCAAATAATCGAAATCGTTTAATATTTCAATTTTTAATTAGTTTCAGTTCATTGAGAGTGAATACTAGGGTATAGTATACAGAGGCCGCGGCACATTTTAGGGTTTCTGTAAGGTGCACGGGTCCTAAGCCCCGCTATATAGTATACTTTTTTCATTTTTTTTAGTCTTGGCAAATCAGACCGCCTTGTCTACAACTGAGTCATTACAAGGGTCATTTTTTTATAAAATCATTTTTGTGAATCACTTGAATACCGAAATTCTTATCAACGAACCACTCATCACTGAACCACCTGCAAAGTTCCGAGTTGTCGTCCTTGCCACTACAAACCACTTAGCCACTTACTCTCACCTTGACGCTTCTTCATAATATCACGTACTTGTCCCAATCTGGTCACATATTCCCTGAACGCTTGAAACTTCTAATTTCGTTGCAATGTGCCCAGGTGAATCTCTTGTTTGAAACAGCCCTGTTAACTTTAGATGTTTTATGTACTCTCATCTTTTATGTACATAGGGTAGTCCCACAGCTGGTGCTCTCGAGTTTCGTCATCATGTCCACAAATGCAGTCTCTCGTCTCTCTGAGTCGCCGCTCCACAAGATAAGTATTGAAATTTCCGTGGCCAGTCAAATACTCTATTGCATAAGGGTATTTTCAACCAACGTCTGTTCTTGTATACGAATGACGCGTCTGGTAAATACTTATATGTCACCCGTCCTTTAATTATCCTTCTCCATCTGATCTGCAATGCCTCCATCACAGCCTCCGTTATGAGTCTTTTCTAATCTTTAATTCCCTTACTGATCTCTTTACCATGCAACACCAGTTTTCCTTCGTTTTGTATACTTTTATGTTAAAATAAAGCACTTTTGAAATTGAAATATTAAGTCGACTCCTTACATAAAAACTCAACGTTTCGTAGACATTTGCAGCCAACATCTTCAAGAGCCACTGTGAAGTAAGGCTCCTGGAGAAGTCGGCTGCAAATGCAGATGAAATGTTGAGTTTTAATAAAATGATGATACGGATTAATACCCTCAAAAGAGTTTGAAACATTTGTGTAATAGTTTTATTTGACACGCTCTTTAGGTTTACAATGTTAAAAAATAATTGCGAGGAAATCAAGTTTCTCTGTTATTTTCTGCAGTTGATTTAGGTAATCTTAGGACCACCCAGTAATGTCTTCACCTTGACAACTGGAAGTTCCGAGTCTTTAGGCAATCACGACTTTGCTTTTCTTTCTTCTGACTGACCTTCGCGCAACCCTTTTAAGTAAATTGTTGTCTTACGTTTTCTTCGCAAATAACAACACCCTTTGTAACTTTTTTGTTGCCCAAAGGAATAATGCGAGTACTTATTACTGTAATTTGTATGTTTTAAGTTTGTTTCTCACGACGAGATGTTGTTTGTTAGATTCTTGTGAGATTTTCTGTATTTATTTGATTCTACAGTGTCTGAAATTAATTGCGGGAATATATATTATATATTATATATATAT
>NNCF01128727.1:64781-97138 GCA_002313205.1 Laupala kohalensis
TTGCTTGCTTCCGGAGAGTAAATTAGTTTATTGTCCTCTACGTGGTCATACGCAGTTTGTACTGCTTTTTTGACAATAAATTTATTATTATTAATGATGTTTTAATAATTTGTTTTAATAATTTTTTAATATTGTTGATTTTGATAATATTGTAACTATTGTCTGTTATCGGTATTAATTCACACATGAAGCATCGTCTACTTAAAAAGGTCGATATGACAACTTGTTTTAATTTTGATGAACCATTTTAGAATATGGGTGAGAAGAACACTAAATTTGTAATTATAATATTTTGAGTAAAATCCATTCTTTCTTTGTTTGTGTTTTCTTCCAATATCTTCACAATTATATTCTATTCCTATCATGTTTCTATTCTTTCCTTCGTGTTTCTTTGATAATTCGAATACCCGAGAGCTTATTCATGATAGAATTCTACAACCATCATACTACACATGCTGTTAAACATGGTTTGGGAATAGTAGTAGTACTCGACGATATAAACGTCTCAATTTATATTCATCTTCTGTCTCCAGTGTCCTCTGCCGCCCGTTCTTTGACCTCCATCCCTCCTTCCCTTCCAGCGAGTTTCGTCGGCACGGCCTTGCGTCACTAACGAATGCCTCGTCAGGTGGTGACGCCGCCCTCGCGGAATCTGGCTCTCTCTCTCTCACCCGCACTCCTCATAAACTCAGAGCGCCTAACGCATCTTGCGCACCTCTCCCACTTCTCGAATTTTTGTGATACACTACTCTCAAGGTAATATATCCGCGTTGACTGAAGTCATGCTGTCAACTAATCATGAAACTTGTAATATTCACCATAGTAGTTCTTATTAATTAATTATTCATTCTACTGATTTTTTATATTGGATGAAAACAATTATTTTGTGATTTTAAAACTTTATAGTTAATTTAGAATGTCGTTTGACTCATTCTTTGACAAGGGTCTCATTGTCTTCAGTCACGTGATGCGGCTGCCATTTCCGTTAGAACAATATTTTGCACAGTTTTTGCGATTTATTCTTATAAATGCCCCGTAAGGTATGAAGATCTTGAAGTCATTGAGTTCCTATTTGCATTTGCTATGTTTTAGTAGGTTTTTTCGCTATGTTAAGCCGGTACTTTTGCAGAATATCAAAAAACATAAACCCGAGAAAGTTTCTGCATATGAGCCCATAATAATTTAAAGTTAAATAATTCAAACTTTTGCATCGTAAGAGTACGAAAATTCATTGCCACCGGAGAATGGTTCAAACAATCATTTAAAACGTTTTTCGGGGGTACATAAGCCTAGTCGCTCTGACGCACATAATACCTTAATTACGGAAAAGTGGAAGGGTCAACCCGGATGTTTAAATATATAAAAAACGTACACATATTTTAAATAACCCTCATTGAATTAAACTACCTTATTTCACAGACTGGATGTATTATGTTATAAAGACACTACATAACTGTTAAATATCCTTCCAAACATCCAATTTAGAAAACTTGTTAACGTTTTACACATTATCAAGAAATATTGACCTTAAAATACTAATTGTTTTTCGTGTAGTAAGAAGTTATTCTAAACAATTACGTTGAAACTTTATGATATAACAAAGGGGAATTGTTAACTCCAACAATATTTATTAGTTAATTAATAAGAATATTAGTATTATATGATGAAAAAATATTCAAATTGTTAATCCTTAATAGCCTAGTACGAAAATAATTTTGCAGTTCACTCTATTGTATTATACCAGTGCTCAACTCCATTCTGCAATATTATGTATAATTTTTCAAGAAATAAACTACTAGTACTACTACTATAAATGTAAAGCACCTCCATTGATGAAAGTGAATGCTTTGAAAAAATACTAAGTATGTTTCAATACTTTATGTAATTGAGTACCTATGTACATATGTATTGTGTTACGGACATACGAATAAATACAGTAATTGTATTGATAGCTGGATCACCATGTACGAGGACATTGTGATATTCAGGAATATTATACTTTACAGTTTTTGAGTTCATTTTTATTTTATGTTCTTTAGTATTCAATTTTGTGTTTTATTATTTAAATGTACCACGTTTAATTATTAAGGGTAATATTGCACTTAACTTCTCAAAATAATATGATATTATATGTAGAGCGAAATGCTCTTCAACAGAGGACATGGCGCCGATAATCTTATTGTACGGATTTTTCCATAGAAAATACTGTATTAGATTACCTTAAAACTTTTTAAAGTTAATCTAATATATATTATAGTTGCATATTCCACTTTTCATTTGTGCGTAGCAATAGATGTAGATATACCAATTAATCTCACCATATATATTGGTGTAAAACCCAATACGATTTTAATGACATGTTGAACAAGATATATTTTAATCAAGAGAAACAAAATCTCTCAATATTTTGTTGTATCGACAGAATAAATACGTTTGGTTAAATAAGTACTTATAATTGTATTACAATTCAAAATTGTCTTAAATTTCTTATGATTAATAGGTATATTTTATAGTTTTCAAATAGTGATTTCAGTGGTCATTATTTGACAAACGTATTAATCTTTTGAAACAGCACTTTCAATTTAAACGATCAATTTAGTGGTCCGTGAGGTCGAAAATGTTAAACACCGCCTACTTACTAGGTCATATTACTTATAAATTGGTCTCAATCAAGAGCTTAGAAAAGATGTATTCCTAAAACGTAACTTTTGTTATTTATTGTGTAAGTACTATTAATTATAAAGTAATTGAAAACCCAACACTTTCACGGAATTCAATCTAAACAATTCTCAATTAACTCTGTGTTAATATATTTTAGATAAATGCGTTCAATGAATATTTACTTGAAATGTTCCATTGTCTCAAAAAATAAATAAAAAAACACACAATTGCACTCTCTAAGAAAATGTTCCGCTGAGATGGCTGAATCCAGACCACTTGAAGCTCATGAATATGTGATTGCGAAATTTAAGAACAGTGATTTACGTTTACGTCCGTTCACGGAGTTTCTCAGATAAGAAAATGAATAGCTAAACAAAGAAATTTAACAAAAATACTTGCCCACAATAAGTTGCAAATGCTTACTCAAAAAAGACAGTTAGCAATATGTTCACCTAAAATATACTCAATGTTAATTTCATACACTAATAATCTATCTAATATTTAGATGCACAAGTCCATTAATAATCTCATTCCATGTTTCCTCCAAACATGCATCGTTTCCGGTTGCTGGAGGTTTTACGTTAACCTCCGCACAAAATTCATATTTCCCTTTTACATAGTAATATGATTATTCATGTTATATTTATATGTTTATTGATGTAAAAAAATAGTATAAAAACGCAAAAGCAAACGACACCGACTTGATCGTAAAAAATATTTTGGATTGGAAAACTATCTTTCCGATTACAACACGCAGATTTATATTCTAGGCGTTAGCGTGTGTTATGTCCAAACTTTCGTATGATGTCATGCTTTGAGTCGTATAAAGTACCGGAGGATGAGGATTCTAGTCATCAGATGAAGCTTTAAGGAATGCGGTCTCCCGCGGCTATCTGCATTCAAAACGACATACGTCACATTTCTTTCGAATCAGCTGCTGCGGTAAGCCACAGTTTGGTGTGCCTACGAATCATTGGCAATGGATTATGTCATGTCTTACATATGTATTTGTGGGAGGTTTATTTATAATGAAAAGTTAAGGAAAAACGAATACAATTTTTGTGTTTTAAATTTTTTTGAATCCGCCTCTGCCTTAGGGCCCTTGATCGGAATTGATGGGATGGTCCCTTGCTTGCTTCCGGAGTGTAAATTAGTTTTTTTTTCCTCCACGTGGTCATACGCAGTTTGTACTGTTTTTTGACAATAAAATTTATTTATTATCTCAGTAATAATATCTATTAAATTTGATGTTTCATGAAGTTGAAGAGTTTGCAGGATTTGTTTCACATTGAGAAGTTTTAAAACGAAAAAATATGGATAAACTTGATTGATTATAATTAACAGAACGTTTTGTTATCTGTGAAACAAACCTATTTGTCGTTTTTCAGTCTGCGTATTTACATATTACCGATTAAAACGATTGTAACGAAGAGGGATTGAAGCGTTGCATTTTATTTTAATTTAATTGTTCTTAAGTAAATATATGTCTGTTTTTTAAAATAAGGTTGTTTTATTCGGTATTAAACCTATTTGTATTCAAATATACCATTAATAGCAGAAAATAAACTGAATGGAACATCTCAGTTTTGGATTTATTCCTGGTAGAATGTTTAGTGGAATTCCAATAGTTTTGTAAATATTTTAATTCTATGCGAATCGAAAAGGAAAACTTCGAAACGGTAGAATGGTCTCAGGAATAACCGGTATGTATATGTAAGCTATTGCTTAAATCCTACTACGACCTTCGAAAAATAAGGAAAGAGCAACGTACTGAAGACCTTCATTTAACTCATTTTCGTTTTATACATTCGGTTTTAACTTTTAATGCTTAGAGTAAATTTTAGGAACATCACAAATTCGACCTCGACATTCTTGTGAAAGAGAACATCTTATTCCTGATTCGGTGCGTGCTGAGGATTTTATCTGAGTGTGTGTTTGTTAACTCAGCAACCTGAGAAAGTTCGATGGGACAGGCGGGGGAACTATGGAACGGCAATCTGAGTGCTTAAAGTCATCACCTTCCAATCACAAATCTGAATCGTGAATCATACATCTACACTAAAAATGTGAAATCTATGGAATGTCGGTGGCTTGGATAACGTAAAACATAATCGTTGAAATTATTTGAAATATCTTATTTTAAGTACTCTTCTTAAGGGTTATTGCAATTAAAATGTTAAACATGGTTAATATTGATGAATTAAAAGAGCAGAAAAACAATTAATATTAAGTGCTAATAAGTATATGTGAACCTTCAATCGCATGACTGTTGGACTATGAATGTATTGTTTTTTACTTTGACCAACAAACCCATTCGCAGGTCGAATGTTTTCTTAAGAGGCAAGACACAACGGCTCCATTACTGCACCATTTCAATAAAACGCTTTAAAAACCAATACAATGCGTCTAAATTTCACGATTTAAAGATATTTTTATTCTTTGTAAATTCACCAAACCAAAAAAAAATATTAAATTTGATGATGATTGATTTATTCCTTCCTAAATTATGCTCTTAAATTTACTTATTTTAACACTCCTATTTTTTATAACGTTTTTTCAATAATGTAGGTAAACCTTTGTAGATAGACAAATGCTGTCTCGGACTTTTTTATAGAACTCGTTGAGGTGAACAATTTTGCCGTTCACAGTTATCACCTATCTCTAACTGTTTAGGCGGCGTAAGCGAATATACCTCTTTTTTTCCTATTTTATCGACATTTATGGTCAAAATCATTTTCTACCTTTTTTTCACGCATTTTTTAAATAAAAGTTAGCTTATGTTTATCCTGAGTATCTTAACTATATCCTTGCTAAATTTCATCACGATCGGTTCAGTGCTTTAATCGCGATTAAGTAACAAACAGACAGACTCGCTTTCGCGTTACCCAACAGGTATATGTTTTTTTATCATGTGTTGTGAGATTAGACCAAAATAAAAATTTTAATGTTGGTTTGAAGTTCAAGAAACGCCCAATTGCATCAATATTTCGTAGTGGATTAATGGTATTCTGTTGTATGACAGCCAGAAGAACCAAAATTCTCTCTTCCAAACGAGGCAAGTCTCTATCTAGTACTATAAAAGTATAAGATGAGTGTAACTTAACGTCTGAACTATGGCGAAGTTTCTTTTGAAGACTCTTCTGAACTGAAACATATTTCGGTTTGAGTTACACTTGTATACAAGTATTTTAACTTGAAATATTTTAAAAGTCTTCGTTGGTTTGCTAAAATAAGTTTTCCCTTGATTTTTTTTACCAGCACAACGTGGTAGAAAGAATCAGTAATAGGTGAATGAAACCATAACATATTATATTTTCGTATTGTTTGCATGGTAGGGATAAACGAACTTAATGTTACATTTGTAGAAGTATTTTTTGTTGAAGGCAACATTTTGTATACATTAAGGTTTAAAGTGAATTTTGTTCGCTCTTAGAATGATATATATTTATTAATTATCAATAGTAAAGTTAATGTAGCGTAATTTCTAATATTAATAACAGACATACGTGTTAACCAATCTTAATACATGTTAAATCATGTTAGGTTATTTATGTAAGTAAATATACTATTCTGATTAAATTCAAATAGTAAATTCTTTAGAACCCCCACGCGACCTCTTAAGAAATGGCTTGTAGACGCTGAACTCTGTGCTTCGACACAATACTACTCGAGTAAAAACGCCAACACCGCGAGCCGCTGATGTAATTAGTTTTTGACGATTCCTGATCTCTGTCTGTAAATTCTGGTGATTGAAGAAATTAATTGTTGTACCTTAATGATTAAATAAAATTGTAGGAGAAGTACAATTAAATTTTTGTCAGTTTTGTTGTTAGGGACAGGTGTTATTTTAAGTCGACATAAGTTATTTAAAGTAGTTATTTATGTTATTTTAAGAAGTGGACATTGTCATAGTGAGTTAGTAAAATAAAACAATGTATTCTGAGAACAACAGACGGCTGTGCTGTACCAAATGGTTTAAAAAGAATATGAAAATATTTTCCTCGTGACGTCAGTTGAAAGAGAATGGCGCAGTATCCGAGTATCGTAACAAGCATCATGGGAGGAAGAATCGTTGTGATGGGAGCGGCGGTGTTGACAATGCAACTCTTTCCATACCTCTCGCCAGACGCTAGTAGAAGGGGAGGGGAGGCGTTTCTAGAACAAGAGACTGTGGCATGCAAGGGCGCGCCGCGAATTGTCTAGTGAAATTGCACCCAGGTTGGGAGATACGGAATTGTCAGATATCTGACAAACTACACGTCGCTGAAATGAGAATGCGTAGGTAATATGGAGTCACCCTCCTAGACAAAGTCCAAATCACTACGTAAGAGACACATTTAAAGTAAGACCAATAGCTGACATAAGCTGGTAGAGTCACATGTACCGGCCATGTCATGGGGAGGCCGGAAGACTACATGACCAGAAAAGTGCTTGAATATAGGACGGGACCGAGAAAGCGTGGATGACCCCGATTGTAATTAAGATGTAACATGGATTGTAATTAAGAAAGATCTAGAAAACAGTGGAAACATAGACCCAATGACGACCCAGAACAAATGACTCTGGAGACAACATATTAGGAGAGCCAACCCCAAATAAAAATTGGAATAGGTCAGAAGAAGGAGAGTTGTGAGATACGGAGTTACTAAGCGATGTAACGTGATTGTTGAGATGCAACATGTTGCCGGCCCATCCTGGCTCCGAGTTTTCACCGGTTCTCCTTCCTGTTGAGCCGGATTTTTTTATGTACAGGTTCTCCAAGTTCAGAGCTAGGGGCGGAAGTCTCATGAATACTCTTTTAATTGTTACGATTCATAAACAAATTTTTCCGAATAATTTCATGATTGGATAATAATATATCTTCGTGAAAAATCTTTTTTTTATTCTGTTAATACAAATGTGTTGGTGGTCTAACACTAATTAGTGGTCTAACAATAATTAGGAGTGTGCGGAAATGTTAAATCCGATTCTGCCTTAAGGACCTTGATCGAAATTAATGGGATGGTCCCTTGCTTACTTTAATTAATTTATTATCCACCACGTCGTTATACGCAATTTGTAACTGCTTTTTTGACAATAACTTTATTTATTTATTTACTTCTTTATTTATTTTATACCACTATAGGGAAATCTGTGCTAAACTCTACTTTGGCCTCGTTTGGAGACTGGTATTGACGAGGATAATACTATTAATCGTTGAACACATTATACAAAAATGTGTTATTCCATAGGCATTCATACGAACTAGTGATACTTGTTGGATAAGATTTGAAAGGTGTTCGTTAATTTTTTTATTACATCTTCTGCTTATTGAAAGGTTTCTGCGTGTTGTGAATTTCTACTAATCTCGCTTAATTACAAAATTCGATGAATTATTTTTGTTTCATTCAATGACTGCGTGTTATGGCACATTCTCTATTTCATGATATTTAGTTGATTATTTATTGAAAGAACTCTTGATTCACTATTACCCCAGCATTTACGAAACTTAGAATCCGTTAGTGATACATGTGTTATTTTGAGATTTAATTGTTCTTCAAATATTATGGCATCTTTTTACAAATCAGCTTTACTCGGGAGTCTTCGCATAATTGTGATAGTATTTCTTGTTTACTGAAGTTTTTCCTACATATTCTATTTGAAAGCATGGTGCAGACCGATGACAAATGTTAGTTACAAAATATTTCTGAACTCATATTGTTCAATTTTTAGTAATTCTTTACCCAGTAAATACAATTAAGTGTATTTATTATGTGAACAACAAACCTTATGTTTTTCAATTGAATTACGTTCTTTGTTTGAAAGTTACAATAGCTGACAGTTCTGTTAAGTATTTTATACTCCCTCCTCAAGGCTAACTGAATAACATTCATTATTGTTCTAATCAATGGTATAAAAAATTACGAAATTTAATTACGAGATCGTTAATATTTTTAATATAGTAAAATTGATATGATATTCCGGTTTTGTGCAGTGAGGCGCGGATTATAAAGGCGTTCCGAGGTAGAATATTGAACTGAGAACATACATAAACATACCATGTACGTCTCTTGTCACTATTCACAATCAGCGGGTGTCCATAGAACAAGATCCTACTTCTAGGGCGCGGCGTGTTAAGCAACAGTCGATTGGCAGTGCGCCACGCGAAGGAGCAGTAGTGAAGTAGAATCCTTAATCAAAACAGAACTGCCAGGGGTGGAAACATAAAACGTAATTTCTAATATTTCTGGAAAATTCTACACGCAGTTTCTCACAGTGGTTTGAATCCCCTGTAGTTAGTCACATGATTGTGTCGTGTCTCCCTCCCTTTTCTCCCTATTCCTCTAACAAGAGAGCATCGAGTAACAGCTGGTGCCAAAGGGGCTACGAGAATTCGTGCCCAGTAAATATAGCTGTTATGAGAAATTACTTGCTCTAAAGGTGTACACCTGGCTGACGGTTCTCTCTCGATTAAGGTCTCTATAGTAAAGCTACCCGCTACAGCGCTGCTGTTCGCCATGGCGCGAGCTACGAATGACAAATGAATCCTTGGCCGCGTTCATGCGACGCTTTAGCTCCCCTGCCGAGTCCTCGTTGCCTCCCGCCCCGCATGCTCAAGCAATAGAACTCATTCAACCACTTATAATTAGATTGGTGTGAAGGAGGAGATAGAGTGTGGGTCATATTTATCAAAGTAAGCTTTTGGTAGATTACGACGAAGACTATTTAATATCGCTCGCGTGGTTGGGAGTAAATTAGTGTGAAGATTAATTAATTTCAAGTCGTAGATAATCCTTTTCTTAATGAGAATCACAGTCGCGAAAATAGTTTGAACAGGTTTTTTTTATTATTTGTAGTGAAACCCATTAATTTTTGCTGAATTTAATGATCAAATATGACATACATTAATCGTAATTTCCAAACCATTATGGACTGGGAAAATTAAAATTAGTCGAAAATATAAGTATAATAAACAAAAAAATTATTTCAGTGAATGCCAAGGTAGAAAGTAACCCCGTGGCCAATAACTTATCACGCCGACAATGATGCACTCATATGGGTACCCACATGCACGTGTTATCAACATCTCATCATAGTGGGAAAAAGTGGAAAATTGATAAGATTTTGTGATAACGCTACATTAACCAATCCATCATTTGTCACTTGCAAAATTAATTGAATGATAAATCCTGAAATTTTATCAGTTTTTGTTACAAAACACAAATTTATAGGAAAGAATACAACTAACAGTGTTATCTTTATCCATTGTAGTGCAACCAACTTTACAACATATTTTTTTTCTGTTACACGACATTGATCACTCTGTATTGCCACTATTTTAATAATGTTTAAATCTTTAATATTTTTTTGTAATTGGGTGACGACAAAAATTCATTCTTATCTTCATGATCATGATTCCCATTTTAATTTGTCTAATAATATTTGTTGTTCTGACCACAAAATGTGGATTATTGCGTGATTGTTTTGTACACATTCAAATTGCTTTTAGTTTTAATTCGTAAATTAAATGGCTTTTTACTTCACAAGGGTATCCTAAACGTTTACCATAAACCTTATGTATTCAAGTCAGCTGGAACTGAATGTTTGCACAGTATTACACCTAGGTATGGAATTATCGTAGCAAAGTAGCATTTTGGTAGGCGCTTTAAATATAATTGATTTTTGTAGTTTAACTAAATATAAATCAAAACAAATGCATCGAAAGTTAATTTTTAGAGCTTCTATGTCTTTTGCGTAAAGCACACCTGTTTCCGCGCAAGCGCGCATGAACAAATGTATTCAACGCAATCGAGACCATATGCAATTTCACTATTGCCGTCGATCGCAGAATAACACGTTTAAAACTTGGTCGCACAAGAAGTAAAAGTTGATATATGTGGAAAAACTGTGAGAGAACACATCTAGAGTGATGATAGGTCACTACGAGTGAAATACCTTTCGCTGTAAGATTTGTTCCTAACATCGAAGATGTTGTACAGAAATTAGTAGGACTGAAAATTGTATGGAAAAGTGTTGGTGTTTCAAAAAATGTAGTTAGTGCTGTTCAATGCTCAGGATTAACATAGAAGAATGCAACTATTGGATAGTGTAAAGATAATGTCTGGAAGTAATAATTATGTAGAGGGCACATGCAAACAAATCCATCCTTCCGCACACTATTTCATTTAATTAAATAATATGTATTATATTGTGTTGCTGCTTGATAAAGTCGTGGAAGAATAATTCATTGAGAGTAAATTGCAGGGCATGATTATTTACAGCCCACGGCATCAAAGGACAAAATAAAGCAAAGAAGCTAACGCCTCATCATATGTATCATAAAATGTAAATAAACCGCCGTACTGAATTGATTGTAATTGGATATGAAGATTAGCAGGTATTTTGGAAATCACGAATTTTGTTCACAAAAATCTTTTAAAATTCTCTCTCGTAAATAAGAATAAATAATTAGTTTACGCAATAAACCTCGACGTTGAAGAATCTCCAAGAAAGATAACAGAAAAGGATCGAACGCCAGACAGAGAAATTTCTATACAATGTACCATGAATTCTACATGAATGCAATGCAAAATGGTCTAGAAAATGCCACAAGCGATTACTCGCGAGAGATTTGGTTTCCATTCTTACATTTCCGTAGTCGACAGTTTCTATTGATTTAAATCAAACACTAGTATAAAATTGGTCCATTTCTTGTACGTTTTTCTTCTTGGATTTTCAAGAGTTGTGATTTCTTAGTGTCACAGAATCGTTAAGATGATGGGCTGTTGTTCATATAGATGAAAATCAACTTTTGCGAAAGTTCTATTAAATGGATGGGATGGTTTTGTATTTTACAATTCTCTCCTCTTCTCTTAATGTTAATTATGCTAAATCTCAAGGAGGATCCTTATGTAATTTTATTCCACACCTCTTCTTGCAAGAGTTTTTGAGGAAAATGAGTGACCACAAGTTAAAGCGGTGCATGGTTATAATTCTATTTTCACATTTATTGGGAACGAACCCATTGAAGGAACTCGAACGGAATTAAAGTTTTCCTTGATAATGTTTTCCACAACTTGTTAATGCCGTAAAATATAAATATCACTTTCATACATTTCAGATCATTAAGAGTTTATATATATATATATATATATATATATATATATATATATATATATATATATATATATATATATATATATNTATATATTCCTGTTCATTATCCAAGATCTTTTTAAATATTCAAGTGGTGTATCTGCTATTGGACGGGCAGTCTTATAGTATACACTAATGTCTCCTTTGCCATCTTCCAATATTTAGCTTTCTCAGTACTCCCGCAACGTTTTACATCTCGATGACGAATTCAGGGGAGGGAGGTGCATTCGGTTTAAATACCCTCTTCATTATTAACATTAGTTTTATCATATTTTGTAATAAAAATTATCAATATTTTGTACATAGACCTGTTATTTGTACAAGGGCATTAAAATTACCTTGCAACACTCATAATTTCCACGAATTTTCCATCCATCTGTCTATACCCACAGACCAACCCCCCGGCTCGGCTGTCTCTCCACCTTCTACACGGACGTAGTCAGGACTTTTCTAAAAGGAGGAGGGTGTAAATTAAGTAATCCTTTACAAAGACTCGTATTTTATTTTTTATATTACTACAGTCCCAGAGCCAAATCAACCATTGATGTACGCATTGTAGTTTTCTTTCTCAGTAATATTTTAAGAGATAGGGGGATCCGGACCTCTTCGAACGCTCGGCCCCTACAACAAAATCCTGAACCTGTCATTGCTTGTGGTTAAGAATACCAGAAGGACATGGAAATATCTGAGTAGCATGAATGACATCGTGGTTACGAATATTCATTTAGACGTAGACTACTTGACGGCTTCTGGCGTTCCAGAGAACAGCACAACCGAAGCGATTGATTTTGTCGGCGTCGTTTGAGAGACCAAGAAGTGGGAGTGGGTGATGAGGCCTCCAGACCACGCGAGCCATCAACATGCATCTCACGCTTCCACCTCCTTCATCACTCCTAAAGAGTTTTCCAATTGCCTAAGAAGGACCTTTTCTTCCTCATTCGCAATTCTACGAGACGTGTATTTTATTATTAATATTATGAATTTTATGATAAGCATATTTATGAAAATTTTAAGTTGAAACTATCAGAAACTAAGTCTTTTTATAATATATACTATACAATCGATAAAAATATATTATTATACCTCGTTAGTCAAGTAATATCCCTTATATAAACCAAAATAAAAAGAAATTTCTCACTTGCATTTTTATAACCATTACGATACGATAATTCTATTAAAATATAAGTTAATTACTTTAATATTTTATTATATTGTTTTATACTCCTTTAAGTAACGAACAGTTCTTCATTATAGCAACCTATGAGGAACTCAAATATTTTTACCGATGAACAAATCAGAAATAAGTGAATATTCATTTAAATTAATTGCTTTACTCTCACCAAACATTCCACAAGATGAAGAACGAGATTGTACAAAACATGGCATAGAATAGTGATTCAATATGAGATTAACTAATTATGATTCATGATAACGAGTGACTCTGCTAACCCTGTCTTGGGACAAGTAAGATTTTTTTCTTTTTTTCTTACTTAGTAAAGACTTAATAAAGAACGAACATGAAAAATGTTTCGCACATATTTCAATTTCAATTGTATACAATGTATTTTAGTCTGAAAGTTAAAAGATCGTAATGCTTTACCTTACTATTTCATCCGATTCATTCTCAGTTTTCCTTATCACTTTGGGAAAGTTCTTGTTCCTTTAGAAGGTACTTTTTTATCATTCAAAAGTATAGGTTCTGATAGGTAGCGGTAACACCCAGAACAAAACAAAGTTTTGATTTACAGAAACATACGGAAAATAACTTTTCGGCTAACTGTGATAGTAGACGAATAAAGTGATCAGGTGAATTATTGGAATCCTTTGACCCGTGTATCCCTGTGGAGTTGGCGCATTTTCAGTAGGCGTACGCTACGATCTACTAATCTTCTCTCTTTGGAGTCCAAAATAGGAGAAAGAAGAGAACCTTAAACCTTTTACGCAGATGCTCTGTCGGTGGACTTGTCGCAAACCACCGTTGGCAGAGCGCTACTATCTTTCTGCAAACATCATCTCACTGTCGGGCATTGCTACGAGTACAAACCCTTTACAGACATTAGGTCGTGGGCTGATATTACGACCCATCCACCGCAGGCATCGTCAAACCCGACAGGTTCCTCGGCTTCTTTTCAATTGTCGCTGCGGCTACTTCATGCGACATATTGCCAGCCCAGCCTCTGCATTAGGAGACGTGTCAGAGGAAATACTGAAGATGAAAGAGGAAATAGCATTCTACGGTGTTGATGTGAAAAGTACGTGAGGTGATTTTTGCGGAAGTACTGACCCTAAGCAGATAGGAAGGTTCAGAAAGGTATCTCCGGAGAGTTAGATGATTTATTTACGATTTCAGTGCGTCAAAGGTTATAACCTCTTCGGTTGATAGTACGCATTAAGGACTCGAATGAATAGTAGAGCGCTCTGCCAACGATGTTTGCGACAAGTCCACCGACAGAGCATCTGCGTAAAAGGTTTAAGGTTCTCTTCTTTCTCCTATTTTGGACTCCAAAGAGAGAAGATTAGTAGATCGTAGCGTACGCCAACACGTCTGTTACCGCACCCATCTTTACAAGCGTCCAATCTTTTAACAGCAGCCGCAGCAACGCCTTGACGCGACCTCGCCCGCGGGCAACCAGCCGCGCACACGTCCTTCACATATGAAGTGTTGTTGTGTTACGTTCGTATCATGGCAGCCATATCGGTGCATGGGCATGGCATTCTGCCACGGGACAGGTCAACTGTTGCTTCACTTCTCATCCTACTCACTTCCTTTACTCTCAGGGGAAGTGAATTCAAATCAAGTGAAGTCGGAACACAATTAGTAACATTACTTCTCAACAAATGTGATATTAGTCAAGTAAAAATCGCGACTCACTGGGAATCGAATCCTGGACGTTCCGCATAATTATCATACATGTTTATCATTTAATTTATTTGTATATTCGGATAAAGGTATGGTTAAAAATTTCCACATTTGAGTCAACAATGTTGTATTTACACGTCGAACGGCGTTTGATAATTTGATAGACGTATCGAAAACCTTCAAGGCTTACAAAATTCATTTGTTTATATTTACTCAACTTATTAGAGAACGAACAATCACTCATAGCAAGCATTGATGTGAAAATTAGTCATAACTGGAACCCACTTCTTTCGTATATCTTAATTAGATGAGTATTTTTACAAACATCCATAATCCAATTATTCTATTTGATTTCCAATAAAATGTTCAATTAATATGAGTATTACGGCAGCAATAATATCAAAAAACTCACGTTACCTGTATTATAAGTGTGGGCGTCTATTATTTTGAAATACAACTTAAGTGTTTGCATTTCGAATAATTACGAAATATCTCCATAACGACCATAAAAATTATCGCGTACACTCACACAATTCTTGAAATGCACATCAAAGTACACAACTATAACTGGTATCATTATGACCTCAAATGTTATTTTATTGAAGAATATTTTTTTATCGTTTTACCCATTACAAGACGTATTTTTTTGTACCAAAAGAGCACATTAATATCCATGGGAAAATGAGAAGTTAAATGCCATGTAAATTTGTGATAATTTGCGTTATATAGCTGAATGTGGGTCTACAAGGTTGGCTGAAAGAATGTGTACAAGCAAATTAAATATATTTAATTCACCCAGACCAACGATGGATAATCGAGCTCGCCGGGCGTGATTTTAAAGGAGAGCAATTCAGTGCGTGTTCTTAATAATTATGATGCCGTGCATGGCATTAAATTACAGATTTCATGTTCTTTAATAATCCGTGAGGTACCCTCATTTCATCGCTTAATAAAAAAATGTATGATTAATTATTCTCCATCAAATGTAATGGAGGATGGTGAGGGCTACCGAAAAACAAAAAATTCTAATTTTGGTTGTAGTTTTTTCCACCAAAAGCGGTATTTGGCTGTTCACGTTGCAAGAAAGCACATTGAGAGACCTAATCAGCGATGAATCACACTCAACTGTCCACCTTTTCTTGTGTTATGTCCGCAGGTTATTTCAGCGTAAAATATTTTTTCAAGTACCTCTAACATTCAAATTCATCTTTAAAACTGAATAAGGATTTTGCAAAAGGTAAAGGAAAAATGTAAAGATTACCATAAAAAATGCAATGTTTACCAAAGCAAATTATTTCTTATAGATGCATTTGAAGACCGTCATTTGAGAGTATCCAGTCGACTGTAATATTAGTTGTGGTTACGAGTGATATCTGGCATCTTTCACATTCTAGACCAATCACTCCTTCAACACTGTCATGCGTTCATGTGTTACAGTTGATAGATGCAATGTTGAAAAATTATTATAAACACCCCAAAACTGCAAAATATTGTAAAGTCACCAATAATTGGTATTCATCAATGTCTATATTGTATTTGTATTGAGACGCGTCATTTACACTCTTGTGTACTTCAGAAAAATTAATGTTTTACAACCTATAACATTACTCCTTGAACATTACATGATATTTATGCAAAATACCATATATATGGAGGGGATTAGAAGGGGCACTGCCGTTCCCTCTTCTTCGAAATTTCAAAAACCCAAAGTGAATGAAGAAGAGAAATAATTTTAAAAAAAGATGAATTGCGTTAAAAAATTTCCGGACGTTAATAAAAAATCTAGTCAACAAAAACTCGTGCCTACCAAACATTCATTGCATTAATTCATAATTTCTAATTCAAAATGAATCTCTTTAAATAATTTTAGAATTTTTAATATGTGCGCCGATTTTACAGCAAGTACACCAACTTCTATTTTTCCTATTACAGTCTGTGGTGCACATCAGTTGGAACATCTGACAAAATCTAAGAGTTCTAGAAACATTTTTAGAGCGGCAGGGGTCACGTTTTGGCACACTTATTGCAGCGGAGACGAGAAAATGTGTCTACTTCTCTCCCCTTATTTGTTATGACCGTCCAAAACCTCGACTACACTCTGGTTAATGAGTATTAAGTAAGTACGCCAGCGAATATTTTTAATTTTTACGCAAGTAAAAAGTTATTTAATTCCGGTTCCAAATCTGCCGTTGGAAATCAAAAATTAAATCTGCCGTTGGAATCAGGGAAGCTTAGCTTTCCTCGTCTTGAAATCCATGCCTCTCTTCATGCGTAGAGCATCCGAATCGAATTTCATTAATTAACTTTGATCAACTAGCCAACACGTCAATCTTGGATGACTACATCGCTAGCTTCGAAGGTCATCGGCAACTACGGGAGGACCGTGGGAGGCCTTTCGAAGGAGGCTCTGTAATTACATGCTCTTCGCAAATCCACTTTTGTTTTCTTTTGGTTCATATGAACATACCCTTAATTTGGTGAAACCTAATCGATCTAAGGAATATTCAGATATGAATGATACTTGAAAAGTGTTTGTTTGGCGATAAATTCCGTGGTATATTTCGGTGAAAAGACAGCAATGTTGTTGTATACAAGAACAAGGCATATATTTTTCAAAATAATGAATATCACCTTCTTTAGCGAAAATATAATCAGCTCCATACCTTCCTTATCAATATTTTCTGAGAAGAGCTAGCCAAAAAGGGCAAAACGGAATCGACTGAGCTTAATTAAGATGTAATTGGAACCTAATTTCAATTAAAATCTATTTAGTGCACAAGTAATAAACGAAGTGATTTTAGAACAATGTACATCAAACAGTGAAGAAATAGACTACCGTATATTTCCTTAAATAGGATGATAGGTGAATCATAAGAAGGCCCCGATATCCGGAGTCCTCTTATAGGACAGATACAAAAAAAATATATAAATTTTGAAATTTATATTAATTAAAACCATTGTAAAGTAATATAAATCTCTCACCAATGTATTTGAAATTCAGAAAAATCATCTCATTCGTTATTTTAGGGATATAACTCCTCAAGAATGGGCTCTAATGACCTCGATGTTGACGAGCCCTAAAGCCCCACCAAAAAAAAAAAAAAAAAACCTCAAGTACATCCTCACTTTTGCTGTTGAGAAGCGCGTCATGTGGTTCTGTACCTAGCGACTCGTCTTCCTCTTCGTCAACAGTATCCCATAAAATTCGTCCTTTGTGCCATCCATAGCATTAGAAGTCACATCCTTTTTGGCTTCATTGGCCGTTGATAGTTTGATGGTCTTATAGGATTGATATATGCTAGAACTTTCAAACCTTTACGTCTTATCTAAAGGTCGTCTTGTATACAGAACATATCTGTGGAAATAACGGAAAGTATTTACCATGTACAATAATTTTACGGTGGACTTAGACAAAAGAGGAGATCTTTGACATGCATTTTTATGGAACTTTGTTATTTTATTATATGTGATGGTATGGTCGTTTCAGATTAATATAACTACATTGAATCCCTAATACAAATACAAATTTTAGAGTCAGATAAAAATTCTTTACCTTGAAATACAATTCTTTTCCACCTTCATTTTGCACATATTTGCAACGTTACGCTGTTGAAGATATCGTACTGACTAATATCAACTCGAATCACCAGTTGCCACTAGCCTTCAAGTTTTATACATTATCATAATTATGATTCGGACGTAATAATAATAATATTTTATTGAGTCACCTAGATCATAACAATGATGTATGGCGAGCCATAGTACTAACAACAATAACAATAATATTTACATATAAGAATAACAACAATATAATAGTTTTGATACATTTAACCATATTCATTTAACTTAGACTAATTAGAAGTTAACATTAAATACAATTATTTTCTTCTATTAGAGAATATTAATATTTATTTAGTCTAGGGTTATTAGATATCTATGGTAGGAATTCTGTTATTTTACTCTAATTTTATTAATTTATGTCAAGGCCTATATTTATGCTAAAACAATGTAATTTAATGTTGTTAGATCTTTTCCTGCATCATGGGTTACCTTCTGCACCTTTATTCTAACGATTACCTGCAACAGATTGTATGTCATATATTAGTTATTGCCATTGAGGAATTCTTGTACACTGTAGTAGAGTTTCTGTTGTAACGATTGTTTGAGTTTTGTTTTGAATGGGTTCAGTGTATTGATGTTTTTAAGGTTTATTGGTAATGCATTATATGGCTGTATACCTGCTTTATGAGTGTGTTTTTTTTTGGAGGGGGGGGTAAGAGTGGATGTTATCTGAGATAGATGGATATTTCTGACCTGTCTAGTGTTGTGAACATGAACAGTGGAATTAAATCTGTGGAGTAGTCCTTTGTCTAGTAGATCCTTTTTTTACGAAGTTCAAAGTTTCAAAAATGTACACGCATGGCAGTGGAAGTATTTTCAACTTTTCAAATAATGGTTTACATGAAGAAAGTTTATTAGTGTTGGTAATTGTTCGTGTTATTCTCTTCTGTAAACTAAAAGTTTGTTTTGTATCTGGTGCTTGTCCCCAAAATATTATACCATATTTTATAATGGAATGAACATTTGCATAGTATACTGTTCGAAGGGTATCTGTTGTGCAATTTGCTGTTAGAACTCTGATGGCATAGATTATTGTTTCATATTCAGTGTTTCTAGGTGACAGTTCCATTTCATGTTATCTTGTATAGTAAGTCTCAGAAACTGTATTGTTTGTTTAAAGATTAGGTGGTTACCATCAAATTCGATGTTAGGTATGTGCTGTTTAGATGAATGAGGATTATGGACGGAAAGTATGCAAGTTTTGTCGGTGTTTATTATGAGTTTATTTTGTTGGAACCATTGGATTAGGGTGGCGATAGTGGATTTGGTAGTGTTAAGTAAGTTTTCAGCAGTTTTGGCACGGATAAGATGTTTGTGTCATCAGCAAAAGTACGATTTTGTGGTTTTTAATGGTGGATGGGATATCATTAATATATAGAAGAAATAATAATGGTCCCAGGGTGGAGCCCTGAGGAATTCCGTGAGTGACATGCATGGGCTGAGACCGGTGATGTTTTATTTGATTTTCATGTTGGTAGGATACTTGTACTATTTGCTGTCTTTCAGATAAATATGACATTAGATGTATCCGATTCCTCGAATTCCATAATTTTCTAGTTTACTGAGGAGAATTTCATGATTAATTATATCAAAAGCTCTTGTGAGATCTAAGAATAATCCAACAGGGATTTCTTTCGGTTCTAGTCCAATCAAAATTTCATTGAGAAAAGCAAATAGCGCAGTTTCAGTAGATCTTTTTTCTCCAAATCCATGTTGCGAGTCTGTAATAATTTTGTTACATGTTAAGAAGCTTTTTAATCTGTTATTAAATAGTTTTTCCAGTATTTTAGAGAAACCTGTGAGAAGTGATATTGGCCTATAGTTTGTTACATTATGTTTGTCTCCTTTTTTGTGAAGAGGTTTTATGATAGCAGTTTTAAAAATTTGTGGGAAGATACCTTGGGTTAAGAAGTTGCTATACAAGTAAGTGGTTTGATTATGTACATTGCTATTTTTTTAATGACTGTGCCTGGTATATCATCAATTCCGGAGGATGTTCTGTTTTTCATTTTACTAATTATCTGAAGGACTTCTTCCTCATTTATTTCCCTGATATGCATTGTTGATATTACGTGAATATCATTTGGTAGTGGTAGAGCTTCTAGTGTGGTTGTGTTTTGCTTATTTTGTAGTTGTTGGCTATGCCTGTGAAATGCTGGTTGAGTATATTAGCAACTTCAAAGGGGTCAACTATTTTGTTGTTGTTTCTGGGCGACTTGCATAGTGGTTTGCATAACAGTATTCCACATAGCTTTCATTTTGTTGGTAATTTATCTATGTATTTGTCATTCGTCATCTGTTTGATTAAAATTACTTCTTTCTTAAGCACTACTGTGTATTGTTTGTAATGTTTGTAAAGTTGAATGGGTCATGATGGTAATTTAGTTAACATATGGAGTCTTCTCTTCTGTTCACATGATGCTTTGATTCCTTTAGTCAGCCAATGTTTCTTACTTTGTAGTTTTTTTGTTTGCTGCTTATATGGATGGAATATGTCAAAATAATTTAATAACTGGTTGAAGAATTTGTTGTACTTGCTTTCATAAACCTAAGTCCACGTTTCATTATTTAGAAGTGTATTTAAATTTGTGGAGTTATATATTCTTCTGTTAGTTACTTTGAGGGGCATTTGGGAGTTAGAATCAGTTTTAAGTGAGAGGATCTGTTCGTTATGGTCACTTAGTCCCGTATCATATGTAGAGGCAAGATGTGTTTGCTCCTGTCAATTAGTATTTGGTCAATTATTGTTTGAGTGCTATTTGTTAGATCTAAGTGATTCTTGTGGGTTCGTTTATTATGGTTTCCAAATTAAATGATTTCATTCGGTGAATGAACTATTATCGTTCATGTTCAATGATGTTGTTTGTTTGTAAGAAGTCAATGTTCATATCTCCGCAAATAATGATAAAATAGTTCTTGTGTTTTGTCAGTTTGTTAAGAACTGTTTCTAGGTTTTTTCTGAAGGTTTCAAGATTTCAATCAGGTACTCTGTAAATATTTAAAAGAAATATTTTAAAGCAAGGATTTCAACTATAGTACTCTCAAAGTCTAAGTCCTTAAACATGTAGTTAAAATCTGTGTTTTGCCTGGATTCTATGTTACGTGTTAGGTAAATACAAGAACCTCCATATGCGTGATGCTTATTTTTGTCATGTTTATCTATTTTACGGCAATAAAATCCTGCTAGATAGTACCCAGGTAGTGATGTTAATTTGAGTGTCTGACAGCCAATGTTCAGTTAAACGTAGTACTGATATATGCCTCAATGTTGTATCTAACTGTATCTCCAGCAAATTTATTTTGTTTTTTAATGATCGTATGTTTTGGTGTAGAATAGATAGTTTTTTGTTGCTTGTCAAGTCAGGTGCAGATGTTAGGGAATGTTATAGGTTCATGGGTTTGTTGGGTTTGGGGTCACGGCGTAGGTTATTGGAAGTGATGCGAGAAGCAGGTGTACTAGGTCGGGGTTTTTGGTGATGAGGATTGGCAGGACACCACAGAAGCATAGGAAGGTGTGATGGGGCGAGGGATTAGAGATGAAGAGTTAGGGTGAGTAGGAGAAGTGAGTGGAATGGGTGTAAGTGGAACAGGCAAAGTAATTGGTGAGCATGTAGGAATGGGTGTTGGAGAAGGATTGGGCGTGAGTGGTGGGTTGAAAGATGATGGTTGGTCTGCAGGAGCAGGAATGGAGGTGGTTACGGGTGGTCGTACCAATGATGACACGTCTTATTTATGTGTAATATTGTATGACGGGGATGTAACAATTTCTAATTTTCTTTCCCCAGACATACCACGTCAAAATTAATTATGGCAGTATAGATTAATAATAAAGTTGTTCTACCTAAATTTTGGTGAGTAAATGTATGTAAAATTAGTTCGCAGGTCGTAAAATAAGTTTGCGGGACGCCAGGCGGACGCTTTGAGTCAGTCAAGCTCAGTAGTCAGAGTGCTTAGCTGGTGGTTGGATGGCCGGGGTTCGTTCTAGACTGATTTCCAGACCTACTCAACTTGCTATAAAATCAGTCCCTGGTCCATCCTGGGGTCAATCCGGACAAAGCGAGATACTGACCGCATCTTCTCCTAATGACGAGACCTAGTAATTGCGGAGCTTTTACCTTCCTTCAGCGTAGGAGCTGACCCATCGGAGTCTTCGGACCTTAAAACTTCGACTTTGATTTCAATGATACTAAATTTAAGAAGACCATTGTATCCTTCTCCATTATCACGTCATGCCCAAGGAAACGCCTCGTTCATGTGTATGCGCTACGGGCATGTCAGATGCGATGCGACCTGATATCGTCTTCGTAACGCAATTGTGACAAAGTCAAGCAGGTCATGTATCATATTTTTAGGGTTATTTCCTGACTTTGTAGAGACCTCAACATTGGCGCTCTCACTGTTGGCGTAGTTTGGACATCCGCCTATGATATGTTTTTAGATGCTTTGCAACACATCGTACAGTTTGTGTATATTGTAAATGTTGCGTATTACAGAAACCAATTGACTTTTTTATAAATTTATGTACGAGCTTGTTCTGATCCATAAGCAAAATTAGAAAATATATCAACTATTATGACGTTTATAACAATATTTAACGGATGAAGATTTTAATATATGATACACATATAAGACAAATCTCGGATCTTTATTGGACAATTGTAAACATCTTTCCTTTCAAGTTTATTAAGTCTCATGAAGAAAATTTACAATCGCTTGATAGTAATTTAATTAACTTGCTTAGTAGGTTATTCCAACAAGTGACTTCCGGCAGACCTTCATTATAAATCCGAAGTAATTACGGTTATCAGTGATACTATACGTTACGTAATATTTGGTACAATCGCCAAGGATCGTATTTTGCATGTTTTGCATTTTTTCCTAACTTTCTAGGGGTTTGAGGAATAGATTTCTAGCAATTTTATCTTTGTATGACCATTAAAATTGATTTTAATAGTGCACATATTTTTGAAGATTTTTGTTTGCATTTTAAACTATATGGTTTATACTGTATGACACGATCTATGTGGTATTATTCTTCAAACTCAATTTAAAATTGCACTTACTTAGTAACAAGTTGATAACTACGTACTTCATTTTTAAAGTACCTATTTCAAATTGTTATTGCGTTTATTGAAATTTTTGTGCGTACAGTGGAATTTTTTGCGCTTATTTCTTTTAGCTTTAACGTGCATATTTTCCGATATTTTTAGACCTTATCGATCCGTGCACTGATTATTAAAACAACAGACTCCCATAGTCAAATCTCTTAGGTGAAAAATGAGGAGTGGCGTTTGCGTCTTTTAAGGAAACTGGATTGGGCGTAGGATTTCAGTGCGTGCTATCGTTGTTTCGGATTTGTTCCTGACCTGCCTTCTCGGGTAACAAGTGAAACTAGATAGAGACCGGTCTGTCATCAAGACTTTAGTTCAACGCCAGTATTGGTAACTGGCTTGGTTAACTCGTTCATAAAAAATTTGTGGATGGAGTATACTAGTGACAATACTCTCGTCAGCGATAATAATTGTTGCAATATTTTAAGTACCTTATTTTAAGTACCTTTTACGCATCTTATCTTGTGGTTATTGAGTCTCTCGTTCGGTACAGTATTGTTTGTTGTGGAGGAGGTTATAATACAACTATTAACACTATTAGGGAAACCCAAAATGAATTTATACAAATAATTTTACAAATTAATATTGTGAACCCTCTTTCCCATTATTATTAGAATTAAAAATATTTACGGATATAATTTGTTAATTTTTTAAACAGTTTGTTCTATATTACAAGTGGCAATGGAGGATCCATCAGAATAAATTATGGAGCTTGAAGTTATTTCCAATGCCAGTATTAAGCCTAATCTCAATAAATTATAGTAATACTAGATGATTACCCGGCATTGCTCGGTATTTTTCCTATACTAATATTCTTTTACTCAGGAAAAAATAAAATCTATGTTATGAGATCAAAATACTTTTACTTGCTGGTTTTTGAAACCATGTTCTGCATCCTAATTTTTCAAATTCATAATAATACTAATTTAATACAAATGTCTACTGCATACACTACACCATCTCTCGGGAGCTGCGCCAATCGAATTTTCGCTTCCGATACATGACGCGGTTGCACCTTTACATTAAAATTCTTGTAAAATCTAAACTATTCGTCAAAATTTTACAATTGAAAAGTGGTTTCTATCTTTGTCAAATACACAAAGTAAATAATTCATTAAATTTGATGATTATTTTTTTCCCGAATATTATTCTCTTAAATTTACGCATTTTAACACTCCGATTTTTAATGTTTTTCCAATAACGTGGGTCAACCTTTCTAGATAGACATATGCTCTCATGGACTTTTTCCTAGAATTCTTTAAGGTGAACAATATTGCCATTCATTGTTATCATCTTTCTCTAACCGTTTAGGCAGCGTAAGCAAATATACTTCTCCTTTTCCCCGATTTCATCGTCATTTATGGTCAAAATCATTTTCTATTTTTCTTTTTACACATTTAAAAATAATAATTAGCCTATTTTCTTCCTGAGTATCTTAGCTATATATTTGCCAAATTTAATCACGATCGGTTCAGTGGTTTAATCGTGATTAAGTAATAAACAGACAAACACACTTTCACATTAAGCATTTATATATTAGTATGGTTAATAGATTATTGCCATAAAATAATTTTAAAGATACACATACACGATATAAATGATATTATATACTCAACCCGAAGGAGATACAAGCTATCCGTGTACATGTCATAAGACCAATTTTAAGCTAACTTAAAAACTAAATAATTCAATAAAAATTATAATGATTATACAGACATAATATAATATATGCCATCATTAACAGTGCGTTATAGAGATTATATAGTCTTTCAGAGTAAGTAATTAATATATTTCTTTAAATTTGTTGGTATTACGTTATTATTACAACAGATACCAAACTATTTTTATTTTTAGGCTCTTGATCGGAATTGATGGAATGGTCCATTGCTTGCTTCCGAAGAGTAAATTAGTTTTTTGTCCTCCATGTGGTCATACGCAGTTTGTAACTGCTTTTTTGACAAAGTTTATTATTATTATATATGTAGTTTCCTTGTTGCTGTTTTTTATGCTTTCAATAGAATTTATTTATGTACTTGAAGATGACCGGAATGGCTGTCGAAGTGTTGCTATATACAATAAAAACTCCATCAACTTAATAAGTGTACTATAGTACGCCCTCTAGGTAGAAGCTCCTTTACAGTACTCTAAAACAAAAGTTTAGGAAGAATGCTGATCATAATTATTTAAAATAGTATTACATTACTTAATAAAAGGTGCAAATGATAGCTATAAATTGTAGACATAATGTAAATTAGCGACAATTGTTTTGTTCTTCGTGTCATGTTCGGTCGTGTAAGTGTACCAAAATGTTATAAAAGATGTCCCTCTTCAGATATCTAAATTAAATCAAACGTAATTCCAATTTTATATTACATTTAGATTGTACGAATTTACTTTCAGTAGTCAAGAGATAAAAAAGTTAGTCGTAATTTAAGAAATAGATTCTAGTCAGCTTGGCTCAGGTGAAGCGCTGAGTAGCTTGTTGGATGGCCAGTATATTGTTCGATCTCCAGAGGGGTGGGGATTTTTCACCATACTTCGTCATCCAGACTAAAACCAAGACCTATTCAGCCTGCCGTAAAATGAGTACCGGGTCTATTCTCGGATCAAACCGGCCGGAGCAAGACTCTGGCCACGTCTCCTCCTTGAGCCCAAGTCTAGTACTTGCGTAGCTCTACCCTCCACGAACTCCTTGGGCACCTTCGGGCTCATTTGTGGAACAGTTTGACGTCGTTTGGTTCCAGTACAGAACGTTTCGAAGTTCCTTCGTGATATGGCTTAAATATGCGTCGTGTGATGAATCAAGAACAAAATCACGTTATGAACGCGAAATTTGTAAACATTTTTTTGTTAATTTTACGTGACTTGGTGAAAATTATTTAAAAGAAAGCCTCATTTCTGACCGGTCATTTTGTGCGACACTTCCCATTCTTCAAAACTTTGTTGTAAATCATGAAGTTCTATCTACAGTAAAAATTATGTCAACGTCACCAGCTCTTTGATAAGTCTTTGCGAACAAGAATTATGTATAATATTTTGTGTCACAAAGAAAAAAATCACAGATAATAAACGTTACCAATCTAAGTCAAGGAGGATTGTAATTGTAATAGCAATTTTTAAATTTTACCATTTAGACACGCACAATATTCCTTACTACAATCAGTCTCGTGAAACATGTGCTATCAATAAAATTCAACTCCCAATCTCGAATTTAAAGCGTGATCGCCTGTCGAGACGTTTAACATGCACGCCGCAGTCATTAATAGTGCCCCTCAGATGCCCGGAGGTTGCGTTGGGCAAGAGTCAGCAGGGGTCAACCAGCTTCACCCACGGCCACACTGAGGACAGCGCTATGAATCTCCCTTCTCGACACTCTCATCATTCCTCGTCTCAGTCTCTTCGTTAGCGACAGTAATCGATGAGGAAGACACTCGAGCTATATACATACACACACTTCTTATTTGAGTAAAAATTTAAAATACTAAATTAAAATTAGTTATCGATATATTTCATTTCTAAAAAGTGTTTGTTGAACTTAACCGGTTTAAAAAAATGAGCTATTATAACATAGATTATTTTGTGGACTTTGAACTTAGCGTAATCTTACATTTAATCTTAGTACTTAGCGTAACCTTACATTTGAACGGAATATTCTTCCTTTTAACCCAACCCCTCCACGTCTATATGGTTTACCTAAGATCCATAAGGCTTCCATACCCATAAGTCCCGTTGCTTCCTACACCAACACAATAACATACAGACTAGCATACCAGCAGAACAAACACTTTTACCAACACATCCATTTGCATCCATCACACACCGTTAAGAATAGTACGGACCAGGTCAACAAAATTAAAAACATTCCTGCTCCTCCTAAAACTAAACTAATCTCTTTTGATGTCAAAAATCGTTTTCCTAGTATCCCTCCATCTGACTGTAAAACTCTTTTGCGTGACGCTCTAGACTCTTCGTTAAAATATAAATTTTTAACGTAATCTCTCTTTGCTTCGATGTGAATTATTTTAAATTTGATAATACATTCTATCAACAGAACTCAGGTTTACCCTTGGGTTCTCCCCTCTCTCCGTTACTTGCAGACTTATTTAATGGACCATCTTGAAAAACAAATTTTTGACTCTGGACATTTTCTTCTACCTAACATCATTTATTGGTACCGGTACGTAGATGACGTAATCACTCTTTGAACAGGGACACATAGACAACCTGACATTTTTACTCAATTTCTCAATTCACTTCACCCTAACATAACCTTCACCACAAAAATTGAAAATGACAATAGAACAATCAGTATCCTAGACCTCTCTATTTCTTTAGTAAACAATCACGTCCGTGTACGTGGGGCTCGTCTGGAACGTTCAAACAAAGAGTACAAGAACACATAAATGCACGGAAAAATAACACTACAGTCTCTCACTTCGCCAACCACCTAATAGAAAACAATCACACATTCAACATTGAGAAGGATCTTCATATATTAGAAGTAGAAGATAGATTTTGGCCCCGGTTCAAATTAGGAATTTTTCATATCCATGTTATCCTAAAAACATCTCCCTATTAAATGAACAAATCCCTGAACTCCATTTCTTTTATATGTTGCTTCAATATTCAAATTAATTTCGAATTGTCATCGGTTCTGTAACTGTCTCCCATGTAGCACTGTCTGCCGCGTATTGGAAAGGAGGAAATTTATGTTGACAAACAACCCAGTATTTTCGTCTCTGAGTGGATACTGCGATCGCCGATCAGCGCTTACGAAGAGGATTTCGTAGTTTATTGAACTGCAGTGAGTGGGTTTTTGTCAAGTCTTAAGTTTAGTGTAACAAAACGTTTACCCGCTATATGGTTCATATAAACTCTCCTTCATTAACTGTGATTTATTTGCTCGGGTCCAGCAAGGTCAGATATTTAAAAAAAATCGATAAATTTGGGTTAAAGCAACAAAGAGAACAGAAAATTCGCTCTGTAATAAAAGCCAGCCTGTCGAGAAGGTGGAACAGAGGTTGAGAGTTTTTCCGGAATAAAATTTTGTTGACATTCTACATCAATTGTTGGTAATACAAATTAATTTACCAGAACTATGTGTATAATAAACTTAATTTATCGTATTCCATGGTCTTGGTGAGCAGAAATTTTTGGAAACAATTTTTCCATTGGAAATGAGAACGTCGCGTGCTATCTTTTCCTGAGTATCTTCGTAACAATTGTGTATTAGACAAAGCAAATTGTATGAATATTAGTTTGATATACACGCATTGAAAAGACTGGCCAAATATTTGGAAAGTTTTCCCCCCCCATTTACGAGAAAACTTATTTTATTTTCTATAGACGAAAATGAAAACGCAGTCACGTGGTAATACCTTTAACGGGACGACGGTAATCCGGTTATCTGGGTGATATGGTAAAACAGTTAAACAATGTAGACAGAACACTTGCCATTTATATTATTTGGAAATAATGTAACAAAAGAATTATGAAACCGTGAATAGCAAAAAAAACTATTTGTGTAAGAACTATTTTTGCGTCGTCAATTATAAAAATTAACTATGCACTATTTACTTTTATAACAGTAAATGACTTATCTTTTTCTTAATGTAGGTTACAAACTAAGGACCGCTTTAAAATCCTTTCTTAGGCGAAGAGTCAAAATTTAAAAACAGAATATATTGACACCAGATCCGGTTAAACAGAAGATCCGAACATGTGAAATTGTAGGTACGAGGTTCATTTCTATTTCTTTCGTATTTAGTATTTATTCCCTTTTTGAAGCAGATATATGTAGTTAACCATGATGTCATATGCCGAGACCGTGATGCTCGGATGATTGAGACTCAATTGAGGTAATAGGACTCATTTCCTAGATGACCACCCACACTATCACTATTATTACCTTCATTCCTACTCACGCTTTTCGCTCTTCCCTATTAAAAAATCACAAATAAATTTAATTTTTCTTTGGAATATACATTGTAACTGGTCCCTTACAATCTGGGACATTACGAATGCGACAGGATAAGCAGTGTAATCATCCAAAGTTCAAGAGTAAAGATGAAACCATATCGTAATTCAATATTCTCTTTGATTTTTCAACAAGGTCTTTGCAATGTTTATATTATTATTCTTCATCTAGTGTGAAAATACAAATATTTTTACAATCTTACAGAAATAAATTTATATAAAAATGTGATTGAAAAACAACAACATAGAAATAACATTATTAATGAGCTAAACGAGAAAAGTGAAATTACGTCTGCCTTCAAACTAGTGAGTACTAGTGCCGTTTCTATCAGCTTGAGACGGAACTTCGGATATCTTACATGACATCACGGGGAAGTGCAGAAAGAAGACCTCTCGCTCTTCGCATGTGGACTGAGTGACGTCTCTATTCTCGCGTCCGGTGGCGCTTCGTCAAGCGTAAGCACGTGTCCCGCTCGCTTCAACGTGTATTTAGTTCGAAGTGTCGCAAGAACGTCCAGGGTTTTTACGCAATGGGAGATATTATTTTCAGATGATAAATCAAAAACATATGCAGTAGAAAAATGATTTATTTAAAACTTTTTAATATAAAATATTTTACGATAGTGAGAGATATAATCAAGTGATTACTTTTTTGCTATTAGCTACGAATATCAACTAGACTCTATGTTGATGAGCACTATTTGTTGCAAACACACAACCGAGGAAATTAAATAGATACTAAATAAGTTTAAACGATCGCGAAGTATACTTCAGAATGTCTGTATTGATAATTTTTTTGATCAGAACAATTTAACCTCTGGTGCCTCAAGCTGAAAATTGGTTCTATCACAAACAAGTTTTCTTTGACAGTGCTCTCGAAACGTTTTCTGTAAAAAGAAAGAAGGCTAAAATAGTGTTACCTATATTTATGTAATTTATTGAAATATTTTAATTACATTGCACTTATTGTTACATACTGTTTTTAGTCACAGAAATAATCCCACAACTCGATAGAATCTATCTACTTTTTATGTTAGACGTAAAAAGAATATTCTAAATTTTTAACTATCAGAAACTCTCGTTCAGGGAGGTTATACCGAAATTTAACAAACTCTAGACGTTTTTGACGATTTCACCATTTTTCTCGTGTAAGAGTGTGTCAATTTACATTGTAGAAAATAATGGATGAGATTTTATGAATCGTTGTACGATTTGATAGTCTAAAAATTATTAAGTATAATCTGTTGAGGGAATTAAGTTGATCTCATTCCTCCCGATCTTTTTCCTATTGTACCCCAACGTGTTCAGGAAAATTTAACGAGCTACTGAAAAGAGAACCCAACTATAAATGATAATCTTTTACGTACACATACAAAACTCCTAGATTGCTGTGAACCTCACCGCCAGGTAACAGATTAATTATGTTATGTTGAATGAAAATGGAAGACGGGTCCGAGTTGAATGAGACTGGAAGACGGGTCCGGGAGGCGAACGGGATGGTGCAGTCGGTTAGCGCGTGAGCGCGCTAAGCTCGAAGTCCCGAGTTCGAATCTCGGTGCCGTTTCCCATTTTCATTCAACATAACATAATTAATCTTTTACGTGTTTTCATCTTTCTTATTGATATATGAGATTATTGAAAAAATTACTAGAGATTTTTTAACCAATTACTGTGATGGATGCTCCAGGTTTTAAATGAATAATAAAGCTGTTAACTTGTGATTAGGTGATGATTTTCTATAGAAGCATTTGGAAAAATACCAAGTTCACGAGCAAGTGAACGAATACTTTTTAAAGTAGCAATTAGTATCGTTCTAAAAAGTAAGAAGTGGAAGTAGCGAACACAAGTCCTTGGTTTATGTGTTTGAAAGCAAGAAACGTAGAAACAAATATTTTCAGTGTGAAAGAACTGGAATGAAGAACTCCTATGATGCCGAATACTTAAGCAATGGGGCTATAAGGACTGTCGTGCTGCAAAGCACCTCTTAAAAATTCGCGAATTCGCCCTGCTTTCGCGGTTCGTGCTTGTAGCCACTTTGTCGGTCGAAGTTTATTTTATGACACTGCCGTTTTGCGAATCTAGTCTCCGGAAAAGGATTAGCACTAAAATCAGATCTCAGTCGAAAACTACGGAATACTCTATTTGATTAAACACATACAAATCGATATAAAATACTCTCACTAAATGTTTTAATTGATGAGATATATAAAACGAATAAAGATTGTCGATTCATAAAAATTTAAATTGTTGATTGTGTTCTTAAATATATTTGTTTAGCTTTAACGAAATACTTTAAAAGAAAAATCGGTAATATATATTTCGGAAATGTTGAATTAATTTTGAGAGGGGTTTTAAAATTGTGAAAATGTATCGCTTTAGAGAAAAAAAAATGTTGCATACTTTAGAGGAAAGGGAACCAAATAAGGGAAAACTTCGGAATATTAAGATGAGAGATAAAATAATAAATGTTTAAGATAATGTAATTTCATCACGCAGCACTTACAAATTAATCTACCTTGCGCATATTAGTTTTTATCCGGTAATTACATCGCTGAACCAATTCGATTCTCTGGTCTTATATGCATTGGAAGTTCGATTTTTAACACGATGTATTTTTTTAAATTATGCATTAAATGTTCCCGGATGTGATATTTTTCTACCTTCTACATTTAATGTTTCTATCTGTTTATACTTTGCAAAATACTGGAATATGTTATCAGTACACAATACTACAACATACCTCGTTAAGGTCAAATATATGAAGGTGTTTAATAATAAATTCAATGAAATTAGAGGTTGATATAAATTGGGTTGTGTTAGGAGACACGAGAAGAATAATCAAAATAATTTTAGATTAACATATTGAGATTGTTTAAGGAATTAGCATTATCAATAGTCACACAATTAAAGAACCTGTGACAAAAATTCATTCTACTCTAATTAACGTTCATGAGGTAATTAAATAAATAATTAAATACTTACGACCTTTTATA
>NNCF01128727.1:102407-115402 GCA_002313205.1 Laupala kohalensis
TATATATATATATATATATATGGCTAAATGAGAATGTACATGAAGTGTATTAGTCTGTGCGATGTATTAAAATCTTTAAAATAAAATAAATGGAAGAAATTACGGGTGAGGCCTAATCTCAGGTTGCGCGCCAGGGCAGCTGACCGGCGCGGTGAGGGAGCAGAAGTACAATTCCTCCCCCGTCCCGAATAGCCGGACACAGATCTTTACTTTTTGTTTTGTTTTTGTTTTATTTTAGTCCTATTCTTCTTTATTATATGCGTCACGTAATATCCCAATTTCTGTTATATATTCTAGATATCTTTCAAAAAAATTTCTTCCTTGTATTAATTTTGCCTTGTCATGTCTTAGAAATATTCCTTTATGTTTTAGTTATAATATTGTGCTCTTTCTTTTCCGTATAATTCACACTCCCACAGTACATGGTTAGTTGTTTCACTCCCATTTTCACATATACAGTTACCTGAGTTCTTGTGTCCTATCCAATTCAAGTAATTTTGAAAATTTCCATGTCCTGTCCAGAACTCCATTACATAATGGTTTGTTTTCATTCATTTTTTGCTTCTTTTTACGTATGTTACGTCTCTGATGTACTCAAATGTCTTTTCCTTTATTGCTTTTTTCACATCGTGTTTACCATCCACGAAAAAGTTCCACTGTTAATTATTTACCTTTTCTTTTATACTTCCTTTTAATTCTTGTCCATTTATTATAACTCCATGTCCTTTTCGTAGTAGTCGCCTGAAATTTAGCTTTTGTATGTAGGACTATTGGCATCACCCCTGATAGTACTTCCAGTGCGTCCGTTGATACTGTGCTGTAGCATCCTGTATTCTGTCGTATGCATAGTCTCTGTGTCCGTCTTAAAAGTTGTTCAGACTTTTGATACACAATTATTTTCCCCCATATACTGCTGCCATATAATATTGGTTTAATTGCTTCCTAATACAGTTGTAATACTTCTTTTCCTTTCATGTTAAATTTATTTAAACCTATCCTTACCAAACTCTAATGTAGACGCTTGACTCTGTCTACAGCACACTCGATATGTTTTTCCCATCGTAGGTTCTCAGTTATTATTATTCCAAGATATAGCTGGCTTTTTACAACTTCAATTTTTATGCCTTTCATTTTTATTATTGGATCTCTTCTGTTCTTTACTGAATGTACTATCCATAACAGTTTTGATTTTTCTTGTGATATCCTCAACTTCATGTTTTTACTCACATCCTCTACCTCTTCTATTTCCACCTGTGTCTTTGTTTCTATTTCATTTCTTCTGTTTCCTTCTATCGTGATCACCAGATCATCCGCATAAGTTACATATAACCTTTGTTCTTTAATTGTCGCAATACTCGATCCATCGTCACAAGCCAATGTATCGGGACTGTTGAAGATCCTTATGGACATCCCTTCTTTACGTCTCTTATTATCTGTCGTCCTCCCGTTTGAAAATATATGAATATGTTTTTTAGGTATGCTGGTAATCCTTCTCTGTCATATTCTTCCATTAATTTTCTCCAATTTACTGAATCAAATGCACCCTCTATATCTATGAATATACACATGCTATATTTCTTTTCCCTGTGTGTTGTGTCGCGCCGCGCCCTCCGTGCTTCTTCCTCTTCTGAATCCATATTGCATGTCATCTAATTATTGTGTCTCTTCGAGATAGTGCATTATTTTCTTTGTCACCCATTTATCATAAACGTTTTCAGAGTGTTGGTAATAACGAAATAGGCCTGTACGATTTTGGATTAGCCTTGTCTCGTTTTCCACTTTTCATGAAAACTTTTATATCTGCTATTTTCCACTGTCGGGGTACTTGCTCTTTCGTGATACTCATTCATTATTTCTAATATGCCTTGCTTCGTAACATCATATATTATTTGTAATAACTCGTGTGTTATGCCATCGAAACTCGTCGCTTTGTTATTTCTCATTCCATGCACTATTTGTGTTAATTCGTCCTGCGTCATTTTTGTGACTATTTCCGCGTGATTAATGTTTGCTTTCGTTTGTGCAATTTCTTCACCTGCCTCGGGTATATCCGCGTTTAGAAATTATTCCCCTAAACTTTGCTGTGATTCATCTTTTAGCAGTGTAAATTGACCAAGCGGACGCAGAATACACTTTTCGTAAATTGAAATGAAAGATATGATAAAGTTTAAATGCAAAGGAGGTCAGCAAACGCACAGCAGATACGAAAATATATCAATTTCTGTCTAGAACGAAATTACATTTACACAACACTTTTACGATATTTTTGGTCCCTCTAAGCTAAATGAAAGAAACGTTTATAAGAAAGTGTGTACAATGGTTTTGCACAACTAGTTTTAATTTGTTGACAAAAATACAAAAAAATAAATCTAAAAAATTCACCTTTCGATTTTGAATGTTGACAACCCAAAAAAGGATTAAACTAGTGGTGCAAAACTATTGCTTCATAAGCTTCTCATATACAATTCTCCGTCAGCAGTATAGAGTGAGAAAAAACTCTATAGTGAAAGGGACATTTCTGGCGTGGTCATCTATAATTTGATTGTCTTCCAGTGCTCTATTCATGCTCAAAGTCGCTAGATGAACATATTACTGTCTTTTATTTGAAATTTGAAAGTAAAATAAATATTCAGAATATTATTTTAAAACATATAGTGACACACCAGTCTTTTAAATATCGTAAAAATGTTATGTACATGTAATTTTGTTGTAGACAGAAATTGATGTAATTTTGTATCTGTAGTTCGTTTGTTGTCATCCACTGTATCTTATCTTTATCATATCCTTCATTTCAGTTTACAAAAAGTGTATTCTACGTCTGTTTGGTCCCTTTGCACTGCTAAATATTATCCAAGCTTCTTGAAACTGTAAACTAATATTTGAGTGTAGCAGACAGGAATTATTTTACTGCACGTATGTCAAACGTTCAAGCAAAATACCGCTTATGGGGATGTAATGCATTCTGATAGCATTTTACGTACAGACAATTTAAGGAAAATCGTTGAAGCCATTTTTTTAGAGACATTCAAAAAAGTACTTTAACCTTCATGTGAAGTACCCTTTGTTTTAAAGTACAAAAAAAATTAGAGCACGTGCATCGACAACAAGAAATATTCTACAGTAAAAACGAAATGCGAATTAAATTTATTCATCCTTTTACTCAGAATTGCTGCGCACAGATGAACAGACGGACGGACGGACGTTACGCCAGAAACCACTTTTTCGGAATCAGGGATCGCAAAACGGATATTTCCGTTGAAATATCGTTTTCGATTTTTTTTTTTCAGGATTACAATACTTTCTGAATACTTCGTAGTCGTGTTCAAGAAAGTAAAACGACTTCGACTAAAATTAATCTCGTGGAGGAAAATGACGTAATTAATCTTCTTGAACATTCTTCATACACTTCTGTACAGGAGGAAATGTACTACATGAACAGTGGAGGAACAGAAGTCGAAAAAGGAACAGAAGTAGAAAAAGAAACTGAGCGAGCGGACAGAACGTTGCCTGTATTGCGGAAATAGATAAATATGTGATACGAGGGAGAAAGTTGTGGGGGACAACTTAACGAGAAGTGGACATAAATTATCGTATATACCCATTATGCAGAGTCTTTTGGAATAATAATCAGCTGTCCACGTCCTTAATAATGTAGAAGTCTAGTGACCAAAATTTAATGGGAGTGGGGCGGAAAATGAAAAGACGTCTAGCATAGAAAAATGTCATTTATTGAGAAGTGTACTCAAGGTGAAGTTCCTCTTTCGCATAAGCACTAAATGTAAGTTAAAACATATCGATGCTGGTTTGATCAGATGATTTGTAACATCATAATTGAAACGTGTATAAATTTTTATGTTGTTTCTATGGAGTTATTTTGCTAATATTTGCTGTCACTTGTGGTGGTTTGTAGGTATATTAATTATTAAACTTATTTGCACTGTCTGTTTAACGCACTCGTTCTTTTAACTCCCTTAAAAAATGAATTATAAAAAATCCTCGTAATTGGGGAATTGAATTCGTAACTCTCAAAATTATTTCTTCGAGAATTCTCATAGAAAATTTAATATCTTAGCAGCGGATATAATTGAACAGTTTTTAGCATAAATATTCATATTACTTGCAGATTAGAGTTTTAAAATTGAGATCGACCTTTTTATTACAGATCACTCTTAAATTTAGGAAATCAGGAAACTTTCTAATAACCATACAACTACGATGAGATGAAACGCAGAAACAAATGCCATAACATATTCATAGTAAAACGGTCCTGTGTAGTTTCTTGAGCGTAAATGATTGCCATGAACAATAGTTACTAGAAGATACCTAAGAATGATCATTAATATTAACGTAGCTCACGAATGTTTATATTTACCTAAACATTTGAAGTCTAATCAACGCAATAGTATGCATTTGAATGTGCCTTACGTAATGTCAATGTTGGTATTTTTAAAACATTTATTAGTGTACTTTATGGGAGATGTAGCACTGGAAGTGATTGATTTTTACGTATTACTATTATTTAAAATATTTCAAGCTTATCTACAATGTCTTTCCAAATTGCATAATAATAACTAGGCTAATATAATGACGAATAACTAAGTTAAAATATACACTAAAAATATACAGTTCTTTTCTTAGAATTTTTTGTAATACATCCCTCTTTTTCTTCCAGCTTTACAGATGCGCTCCGGAGGGCATGTGACGACATGCGCTTCGTAAAATTCTTATTTTTACTATAGTATTTTTCTACCAAGTATCCTTCCGATACTGGATCAATGTATCTATGATCCATTTATATTGCTCTGTGAATTATTAAGTATCGCTCAGATGCTTCTGGTTACCATGTTCTTGATCGTATCATTTGTAATGTAATAGATTAGTTAGTAGATTAAATAATGGTTAAGTTGGTTGCTTTGTTTCAGTAACATGAATGATCTTGGCTCAAGACACACATCCCAGCCGATCCCCCTCTCATAATTGTAGATGATACGCTACAGGCCAAGCGAGTGAGACTCCGAAGACAGATAAATAGTTAAATTCAGTAAATCAAACTTTTAAGTGGTTAATTGAAGTAGAACCAATTTGAAGGTGGATAAGCCAAAGGTAATTTAGGACCCCCACGGGGGTAGCTCGTATCATTTTTGGGCGAATAGCGCCGAGTAACTGTTAGCTGATAACCCCGGATCGTATCAATATAATTAAGCTATTCTCAAGATTTTGAAGAAATATTATTTCAAATCAACTCTTTAAAGTGTACTGGAGTATCAAACGCCCCAAGGAGAAAGAAAATAGATTGAAATTTATGTTCAAAATATAAAGACAATAAAAACAAGTACACCACCTGAGGTGCACTAGTGCAATTGTAGTAAATTGTTAAAAGAAAAGAAAAAATCGTATTAATGAAATCGGTATACGTCATTCTAAAGCTTCGTTAAATACATACATCGACACAAATATAGTTTTCTCTTTCCATGAAGTTTTCTTTATGTCGTTGTACACGAATCAATAGTTCATCTTCATCTTCTGAGCAAGAATTTGACTACCTCATGTTAATAAAATAACACTTGTAAAACTGAAAACCTACGTTCAGAGCTAGGTAAGAAATTCTGAGTTGGTAACAAGTATATTTTACAAGTTTGTCAGCTACAATTGTGAGTAACCTAACAATGTTAGTGGATTACAAGTAAATCTCTCGTAAAATTGTAAGAATTCACTTGTAATTACAAGTTTACAAGTGTATCTTTGTAAAACGCTAATGGCTGGATATTTTCACAAACTTTTGAAAATTTACTTGTCACTTACAAACTTGTACTTTTGTGATTGGACCCAGGTCACGTTTTGCGATAAATAATGGGTGTTCTTCCTTCAGATGCTGATTTTATAATTGTTTTCATTAATTTATCTTTTCAGTGCCAACCATTATTTTATGATTTCTATCTTTTTATCATTCACTTTATTTTAGTCAATTTTTAGCTCTGTTACCTCTTTAATTATGTCGCAATCTATATGCACATAAATGCATATATTTCTTCCGTGTACCCTATATGTGATAAATTTCTGTCTGGTGAAAATGGCGACGAGCCGGGAATCGAATCCAGGATTTGCATTGATCGCAGGGGTGTTAACCACTACACCACCAGTTCTCCTTCCACAACTGTACACCATTTCCACCCAGATCTAAACCCCGGATGACTTGAGACACATCCCCAGACAGGAGATAAGTGAACCAGACGGCACACTATTCAGAGCGCGCTTAATTACCGGTTTTACTTATTGTTTGCCACCTGGTTCACTTTGCTCGCAATGAATCTTTAATCAATACCAATTTGAACACTCACAAACGTGACTGTACGTTTGAAAATTGAACATTATCTGTAACCTCACTTTCTCGATTCAATTCGGAACAGACGATGAGAATATATGGGCGTAGACTAACATAATCATAACTTCCTTTTTGTGTCAGAGTGTTTACTTTTTATGTTTTGAGACACAAATTTTTCATAGGTACACTTCATTATAAATAACATGTGATTTAAAGAATCTCCACCAATGTCTTATAGTAATACATCAACCACGATACATTGAAGATTTGGGACCTATAATTAAGGCTAATTCGACCGTAGACAAACGTACAATTATAATTTATGTGTTCACCGCTATGCATATGAATTTAATTAATGAAAAAGATATTTGTTGCAATAGATAACTGTATCGAATTTGTACTGATGTTTCAATTCCTTTGTTCCTCAATAGAAAATTTAAATTGTTTGTATTTTGGAATTAATTCTATAGTGGTGCGTGTCCTTTCTTCCCCTCGAGCGATGCAACGAATCACGTGTTCAAAAAACAAGAAACCTTGTGTTATCTTGATGGAGACATAAAATAGTTATTCTTTGTGTATTAGTGACAATGATTCTTTTCTTACTATTGTATGGATTTGGAACACGTGCGCAAATATGCAGTTCCGAGGTGTGCTCATTTTTTCGCTTTATCAGTTTATCTTAGGTTTTCGAACAAAAAGAACATCACAAATTCACCACTTATAAAATCAAGTAACTTTATTAAAACGTCGCCAATTAGCCTACACACCACTTCACCCTTAGGTGAGTAAGGCGCATTTAACGCCCTTGTGTGAACTTGTATTTATGCGGAATCATGTCACTGTATGTTTGAAAGGCTGAGAAATCTATGGATTAATTCCATCTTTCTCGATTGAATATTTTTATATTACCCTCTTCCCACCCCACCCATGGGATTTCTAGAGCAGTTTACCCTCCCTGACCCTCAATCCCAATAGTGGTCCAAATAACATAGGAAGTGTGTCTATTCATCTCAATATCTCAGGTAGAACGAACCCACTCGCCGGGAGCCGTGCAGGTCGAATTTCCGCTTTTGAGCTAAGATTCAACGGCGAGAGCGCGGTCTCACCACGTCAATAAAACGCTTGTAAGATCTATTCGTCCAAATTTAACGATTTAATTGCGTTTTTTATCTTTGTTAAATGCATAAAACAGAGAGAGAATTAAATTTGATGATTATTGATTCTTTCCTTCTTAAATTACTCTCTTAAATTAAAGAATTTAACAACTTCTATTTTTAATATTTTTGTTGTTGTTTAGGTTAACCTTTCTAGATAGAGATATGCTCACGTAGACTTTTTCGTAAAATTCTTTGAGGCGAATAATATTGCCAGACATAGTTGTCACCTGTCTCTAATTGTGTAGGCAGCTTAAACGAATATAGCGGATTTTCCCCAACTTCATGCATATTCATCAACAACCATCTTACATCTTTTTTCACACATTTTTCAAATAAAAGTTTGTCGATGTAAAATTGTTCATTCTGTACATCTAAACTCCTTGCCAAATTTCATTACTGCCGTTGAGTGGTTTAATCGTGATCAGGTAGCAAAGAGACGCTCTTTCGTATTCCATCCTGGCCCGGGTTTTTCTCCGGTTTTCCTTCGGGTAGAGGCGGATTTCTTATACAGGTTCTCTAGGCTTTGTAACAATAAATCGTGAATTTAGTGGGTTTTTTTTCTTCAAATCTTATGATTTTTAAACACTATACTCAGAATAATCTATAGTTCGATAATAACTTGTACATGTAAATTTACAAACATATTTGTTAAATTATAAATATATTGACATTATATATGTATTATAACTCGCAGCTAACTTTTTATCTTATCTAGGAACTTTTGCTGAAATTTTTGAATCCGCCTCTGCCTTAGGGCTCTTGATCGGAATTGATGGGATGGTCCCTTGCTTGCTTCCGGAGAGTAAATTAGTTTATTGTCCTCCACGTGGTCATACGCAGTTTGTACTGTTTTTTGACAATAAATTTATTATTATTATTATTTCTATATTAGTATTGATAGACGTATTAACTACAACGTTAAATACCACAATGTTAAATACAAAAACAATAGAGATGTCGAATGGTGCACAAAAATTAAATTTATTTTAAATAAATTAGGTATTGGGAACGTCTGGCACTATGACGTAAATCAATACAATTGTGCAAATATTTTAGAAAGTAACAAAATAGAACTCACAAAACTAAATAAGATGGAATCAGTACTCGACAGATTGGAGAAGCGTCTCTTGTCATACAAACGGTGGTCGTTGGGGAATGGAGTTATCATATATGGATTGGTTGAATAAATCAGATAGAGCAGGATATGCATTGTTCAGATTGGGGGGTTGGAAAATCCGAAAACTACGAGGTTGTTAAATGACACTTGTTCACTCTGCGCAGAAGAGGAGGAATGTATTCACATTTTATTGTTTTCCACCAAAACCGAACACAATCGAAGCGAATGGCTTTCAGAAGGGGACTTTAGCGAACAAACAAGAAATATTGGTCTGGCAATAGAAATTATGAGGGATAACAGATCAACGGTAGTGCATCTCCTGAGCAGATTCTTTAGTATTGTCAGGGGGAAAAGAGAAACAAATATTTTGGAAATATTACAAGAATGGGATTCTCCGCCCCTTCTTAAATATGTTTCAAGTTACTTGGAAGCTGAAAAAGGAAGGAGGAAGAATAAAGGAAAATAAATGAAGACTCATATTTCTTAACTTATTATTTACTAATTAGTGTTATTATTGCTTATTATTTTCAGAAGTGTTACTGTATAGTTAATTTTATTACTAATACCTAAACATACTTACTTGTAATACATGCATTGTACTTGCTTATCCTGTAATATATGCATCGTAATTATGTCTAATAAAACCCTATTGAATTGATTTGAAATACCACAAGACTCAAAACGGTTGAGAATTGAGAATATATTATAGATTTCGACTTGTGCTCAACTTTACAGTACTTTCTTTAGATAGATATTAAAATATTAAATATGACAAAATTCTGTAAAATATGATAAGGACATTCTTCGTCAAAACTATAGTAATTAAATGTCATTCGCGTATTTAAAGTATCAGATGTGTTAATGGATAACTAATTTCGGACGATAAAGAAGTGACTATTGGAAAATTTGTAATAATCATTATCTTTATAATATTAGTTCAGTGACTAGTCGTTTTTTCACTTGTACTTATATGAGAATTTTATCTTTTGATCGATGACATTTCTTGGAAAGCAAAACAGAAAGAAATTATATCAGTCGCGTGTATGCAACACGCTTAGCACTTAAACAATTCGATTAACTTTATCGGTGTACTTTCACGTCCCGCCTATCATTCAATTGCGTAAATCTTTTTTTCCTTCGCGTTACGGACGTCAATGCTAGTGAATGACATGGAATGTACGTACTAAAAATGAAATGCTAAAGAACTTTTCAAAGGCTAATGGAAGGTTTTTCGTCAGAGTATACTCGTAGATTGGACATCCTAATGTTAAGAAGAAAGTTCTCAAATTTCTAAATGACAAATAACCATTGTAAACCGATGCTCAAACGAGTGCTACGTGCAATATCTGTTTTATCACACTTTTTCACAATCATGATTCATAGCACGCTTACCAATTATGACCGAACTCACAATTGCTAAATTCTAAATTGCACGTGATAGTAATCTGCGCATATCTCAAGTGATATGAATCGTTTGATATCGAATATATCTTATCTTGCGCGAGTTGGAAATGGAAGGTATAGGTGACCAAACTACGTCAATTTTCAAAGAGAAATTCAATTGGGGATCTTTACGTTCGATTTCCAGGGTGAAAATTATGGTGGTGTAGGTGTTAAGACGAAACAGGAGATGATGATGATGTTGAACAAAAAAGGCTACGGATGCATGGAAAAACTAGATTCACTCAGGTTTTTTATAGCAATGTTCTTGTGTTCGATAAGTGAGTGAAGGAGATGATAGATAGGCCAATCGGAAACGTGGGAGAGGGGGAAGGTAACCTAACCCATCAGAGACGATCCAACAGTGCAGCGCCGGCGCTATCATGGGAGTGTCGTCTAGTGGGTGCAATGTCTTCTTCGCTGTCACTCTCATCCTTTCCAGCGTGAGTAACCTGCACCATATTGAAACACTCGATTTTGGTCGTTCGGTCAGGATATGTATCGTATTTTAAAAAAAGTTCACCGTTGTACGGTTTTTGACAATATTTTTTATTTTTTTCATTTCGTGACTATTGAAATTTAAAAGTATGTGTTAATATTTTTTTAAATTTCCAAAACAGCTCCCGTTGAAAAATAACGAGATATTCCCTTGGTGTAAAGAANTTTTTAAATTTCCAAAACAGCTCCCGTTGAAAAATAACGAGATATTCCCTTGGTGTAAAGAAGTGTGACAATGTCTCTTAAACTGACACGTTTAATGGGTCATTTTTATATGGTATCACTTTTTCTTTTGATAGTTAAAGAAAATATTGTACTGTCAAGTAAAGAAATTGAAACACCGTAATTATATGGGTATTGCAGTAAAGTTTAACACAATCGACTAAACAATGAAATGTTTTCAATAAAATGTGAAATATACTTAACTCAAAAAACGTTTAATGTAACATTTGTTTTACATAATATTGTAAAGAAATTGCGAATCAAATGACACCAATTAAAAAGTTGGCGTTTCGCACAAAACTATCTATTGATTAAATTTCCGTAAAAGTTATTGTTCAAATTCATAAAAGTTAGTCATCAGTTTTTTTAGTGTTTGATGTATAATATGAATCGCATGATTTTCCAATTCCTCTGAAGAGTACGTGCACATGGTATAAATTGGCTCTTCTCAATTTCCCAAATAAGAATGCCCAGTTTAAAGGACGAGAAGTTAAGTGACATGATTTTACGTTAGTGTATATCTATATTTAATTGAACCTACCGTAAGACTAGTAATATCTAGTTATATTGTAATAATTTTTATTCTGGGTAATGGAAGTTTTCCTCCTAATAAAATTTCCTGTCTTTTGTCCTATTTATATTGTAAATTAAATGAGGAAGAGAATAAAGAAATAAACGTTCCATGAATCAAATCGTAAGACTCCGGCGGAGGTCTACCGAAAGTAAATAATGACTTACAAGCCACCAAGAAACTCACTGAGTTATAAAGTTTTCTGATCAGTAACAAATATAAACGAGAACTATTTTTATGCTCTTCTACGTCAACAGATATTATCGTACAATTGAGAACGTTTTTTAAGGAAGTTAATGGATTGGTAAGGTATTGTTCGTATTCTTCATATTGAGTCTTTAATATTCATTGTGCTTCATTATTCATTGTATAACAGTTACATGTATTTCATTGTCTGAAGATCCTCGTCGGAGTTTTGACTGTCATGAGAAAATTGTTATTGGAAATGTAAGAATGCGGCGAGCTGTTGACACTGGTATTCGAACAAAACAAGCTTTAGCCTCTTAAAGCTGCATAGATTGATGCTATTCTATGAATGTTTCATTGCATAACAAGTGAATAACGCAATATTATTTTGTCATCTCAAAACATGTTTCATTCTTATTTCATACATTACGTTGAAAATGATAATATTCCGTTAGCGTAAAAGATGACGGAAGTGTTAATACGAGGAAATAAGCATGTCTAATATTGGATAAGGGGGAGAAAATGAGTGAGAAAATTATGGAGAAAAGCGTTAGCAGAGGATAGACGTCACGAAGTGTTTATGACGTCATTCGAATGAATATTTTATGATTGGATATCCAGAAGAATATGCCACGCAAAACTGAATAATTTGTTAGTGTTTTTTATCATTTAGTTTCAAATTATTATCATATTTCCGATCAAATATTGGTTCGGAACCCTATGTTCTCGGGCAATACAACATCTCTCCTTCCCGATTCACGTCGATTAGCTATTTACAACAAAATACATCTTTATACGAAGTTGCTATGAGATAGTAATATCTAAAAGTATACGTCCAACCTCAAAAGGTAGATTACTTGTTAATTATATCAAACGTGTTTTCCTTGAAATTGAAGTACAACCATTGAACTACGAATACAACAATTGAACATACATTACATAAGCACATAATGTAATAAAAATTATTTATATTTTGTGGTAAATTTACTTGCTTATAAGAATACTCTTCGAGTAATAGAGTGCAGTTTGTATTCATTTTACAGTGATGTGGGGAGAGATACGATAGATTGTCCCTGCTGTTGTTGCGTTGCTATCTCCTCGCTTATCTGTGATATAGCCTCTTGAGCTACACCCGTCATCTTACCCCTCCCTCCCACTTCATCACTGACTGATGGTAATCACGTTCGTGTGGCAATTTGAAGGACTCCGCTTTTGACTTAGCCAGTCGAAACATATTAGTCTCTCTCGCGATTCTGTTAATTTCATTATGTCCCAGTGTTATTCTTATCGAATACATTGTTAACAAAATGTTTTCTTACGTATAGTTTTTTTTTAAATACAAAATGGTGTGTAACACGACAAAATCAATTCATCAAAACTAGAAATCTCTTAGATTGCGGTGAACCTCACCGCCAGGTAACAGATTAATCATGTTACGTCGAATGAAAATGGGAGACGGGACCGGGATTCGAACCCGGGACC
>NNCF01128727.1:115668-146916 GCA_002313205.1 Laupala kohalensis
GTATAGGCAATATAGGCAATTGCCTAGTGGCGCAAAATTTTGGGGACGCCAAAGAAAAGGGACGAAAAATTATAACATTTGGAAAGAAATGTTTGTTTTCTAAATATGTGTTACTTTTTTAATGTTATCTAAAAGTGATTTTCAAGATTATCATTAGATCAGCAAAGATTCCCTACGGATTAAAAATACGTTTTAAATGTTTTAAGATATGTTTGTGTTGTTTATACTACTTTGTATCTTCAAATAATAAATAAACGAAAATATGTAATTATTGCGTGTTTATACATTATATTAATAATATATAAATATTGAAAATATATCTTTATAAAATCTGCTCTCAAAGGATGCTTACTACTGTCTACGGGCGTCAAACATTAAAATATGCCTCTATCCCTTACTTCATCTTGTACAAGGCGGAGTTTGTAGGTCTGTGTGTCCTCCGCATAGCGGTAAGACGGATAGGCCAAATACTTTGAAATTTTGCTCACGCGTTCTACTTAAGGAGTCAAAGAGTATAATTCACATTTCAGTTTTTTAAATTAAATTAAATAGTTTCTTAGAAAATGTCGCGGGACGCAAAAACAAAAATACACGAAAGGACTTAGAGCTTCGAAGTTCGGCACAAGCGGTATCCTGAGTGGTCCTAAGTACACCACCAAGAATTATTCTTCGAAATTCAACTGGTTATTGAATCTTAGTGTTTGAAGGACATTTCCAAAACAGTTTTTTTAACTACTCTTTATTTACAGGTTTTTTTCAATTACATTTTAATATTCATTTTCTATCTGATTTTTTATTGAATGTTAAATATATTTTGATTTTATCGCCTAGCCCATTAAATCGATGGACCCATATCTTTTATTTCCTTAATGTTGTTGTTTTTAGTATTATACAAAAAGTATTATATTATACAAAGAAATGAAATGACCTTAAATACTTGAGTTTCAGTACTACAAGATTTGAAAATACTTGTATTTCGGTACAAGAAGATTTGATTGTGGGAGTCACAATGCTAATTTAAAAGTATAAATTTATAAAGCAAATGGCCTGCTCACGCGGAAATGAACTTTGTTACAGATTTTTGCAACGGCATGGACTGCTCTGGCGGTAATTGGATTTATGCTTATGAATTGTTCAATCTATATTGACTACAACAATCCGGCGTATATAATTCAACTGATTTACTTTTTCAGTAAGTATGCATCAACATTTCAAAGCACTATGTATATGTTTAAGGTTAATATATTCGTTTTAAATATTACCACTTCATTAATTTTTCTGCCTCTGATAATTTACTCTAGAGCTGGGATGTCGAAGGGAGCAAGTGCTGGCAACAGGTCACTGAGTACCCATGTCCTAATCACTGTGTAATTTGTAGAGCCGTAGAGACATACTGCAGCGAAGAACGGAACGTATCCACGGGAAGGGGAGATATTAAAAGAAAATTCTCTATCCGTTCTACCCACTGCGCTCTTGAACATTGGTACTGCTGAATTATGCTCCTCGTCGGGGCTGGGCATGATGGGTTTTGTCGCAATATGTTCTCAGTGTTACATTAGTCTATTAGGTTTTGATCATTCCAATGCTTCATTCCCTTCTTACAAAACAATTCCCAGAATCAAATGCGTGTCACTTGAGGGAGACGTACTTCACTACATTTCCACGAGCGCATGTCGGTCACCACTAAATGTTTCTGATAATATAATATTCTTAGAAGCTGCTCTCTAGAAATAAATTGATGAAGTCGGGATTATGACATAATGCCCTGAGATGTATTTCTGTGTAACTATTGCAAAGTGCATGTTATTTAATTATTTATATTTTCGGTGAATCTCTACATATAATTCGACCTATCTCTACATATAATAAAGCAGTACCTGCTTATTTTTGTGTTTTCATTTCTTATTCCAAAGTTCCATTCCGGATTTACATGAACAATCGCCCCACGCCCCTCAAGTTTTATGTCGCGGAGTTTAGATATGACGAAAAACGTGTTTTGGTAAATTAATGGGTTTTTTTCTCTCGCCTATGTCTGATTAATTTTTTTAATTAATTTATGAAAATAGATCTTTAATATCTTTTTTTGAAAACAAAATTAACATTTATTTTATTCATTCTGTCTCTATGGAATCGTCCGTAAGAATTCAGAGAAAATCGAAACATTTTAAAATGTAATATCTTCGCTGAGGTTCAAACACTAAGTTTTCAGATCCACTCCTATTTTCTCCTCTCTTCTCATATGCCTTAACATACTTTCTTCATTATTACGAAAAGAAACTCTGTGTATTTCTCGGTATGTTGTATAACTGCTAAGATTTAACCCTACCCTCTTTTTATTTTTGAGATCTAATCCATTACCTTCACCACAAGATTATATTACATACTAGCTAAGTAACCGCCGCTTTGCACACGTGATTTTTGTTACATGTCTGCGACTTAAATCTTTTTCCAGTTGCCATTGATATCTCGTGAGAATGATATCCATTAATATTGGTGGTTTGATAGTATTGGTAAGTACCAGGATATCACTATCAGATAAGTGATGTCAAAAACTGATATCATTTTCGATACTTTTTACATGGCATCCCCTTCCCTAGAGATAGGTATAGGGGTTGCTCGTGGGTTTGAAACCACAATTTTTCACACGACTGATTTTCAACACGAATATTTTCATGAGTCGACAAAGCAATGCAGAATTGTCTACTACTATAGGAATAGACTTCTTGGAAATATTTTCAAGAATGTGCAGAAATTTCTTTTGTTGAAAAATAACTAACGCAATTTCTATTAATGAGACGAATGTTAGTTAATGCAGTGGTATGACTTAATATAAATATGAATAATGACTGCATGACTCATTATCACACAATAAGAACAAGAAACAAAACAATGGAATCAAACAATTTACGTGGATTTTCGTAAAAACCTTTCTTTGCAAACATTTTCGATATTATCGTGTCACACTCTTCCCAACCCTCGTCGCTAGGGGTGTCGTGCACATTCTGAAAGGTTTCATTATGTGTTTGGAACTACACATAAACCCATTTACACTCCCTCCACAAAGGTTACTAGTGGCGTCTTTCTTCCATGCGCTGAATTTTGACTTACACTATATCGGGATTTCACTATCAACTCGGTGACAACGAAAACTGGATTCTTCATTGGTATCTGTCATGATCGAAAATTTTTTCATGGCACCACCTTATTAATTATATATTACTAATTTCAGCGGCCCAGAAAACTATGATCTCACCGTTAATATCAGTCATTTCCGTTAATTTTTTAATTTCAGTCCCTTCTCATTCCCTTCCTCAAATAAAAAAATATTCCTCATTAATAGTGATCATGGCCTCAAGGGGCATTGAGAATGTGATTCTATTCTTCTGCGTTTTAAAGAACGACGTATCAACATAAATATCATCCGGTTTTTATTCTGTATGTAAATCTTCCGTTCCCACCCCTATTCCATGGATGCTAGGGCTATATTATCTCAAATGCGGACTGATTGTGAACTTACAAAACATGGGGGATGTCCTTGTCCGTCTCAACGGCACCGGGAACAATGGTTTCGAATCTAATATCGGATTATTCCATTATTATTTTTATTCCTACCCCTTTCCTAGAGGTGCTAGGGATGTCTTATTCCCCTAAAAACCCTTGAGAGCGTGTGAACTATAATTTGCCAAAGTTTCATCACAATCGGATGATTGGTATAGGAACGCATGAAGAGAAACAGACATTCACACATTGTCAACACTTTATTTGCCTTTTCACATACTCCCTAACAAAAACGTACCTATTTTTTTGGGTAGAGGGTGTGTGGGTGTGGGAAGGGAACGGCGATAAGGTTTTGTGTGATTGGGGGCAAAAGTCGCATCACTGCAGTAAATGTGCTGAAACGTGATAAAATCCCTAGATTCTAGAAGACTCGTGGAGCTAGATATTCCTCTACTGGCGTGGATTGCAGATTATTTGACAAAATGCTGAAGAACTGCCCATACTTTAGTGTTAGTAAAGTATAACGATTCGCATACGAATTTATTAACCGGATGTATGATTGAGACAATTTACTTGCATCAATTTCATTTATTTTCATTTCTTTTTTAATTATATATAAAAGAGAAATACCACTTACTGACTAACTGACGGACGAATTACGAAATATCAGAAACTACGAAGTCTACAAACTTGAAATTTGGCAGATAGACTCATCTTAGGATGTAGACGTCCTTTAAGAAAGGATTTTCTGGATCTTCACCCCTAAGAGGGTGAAATGGGAATTAGAAAGTTGAATTTATGTAACCCACCTTAACTCTGGAATGCCTTGAGTAATTTCAACCAAACTTGATGCACAGAAGACTGGTTATCTGACAACAAGCACTGTGCCAATAAGATATCCCGAGCATCCCTAGGGGTGAGTGTAAAGGGGATGACATGTGAAAATAACGGAAAATTCTATATCATATTTGAAACCATAATTATCGGTGTCGTGGGGATCGATGAGGAAACCCCCGATGCTTCATAAGTTCACAATTGGTCCGAAGTGGAGATATGAAACTCTTAGCATCCCTGGGGTAGGGGTAGAACGGGTGGCATATCAAGAAGTCCAATATTTGTGTTGAATATATGAGCTTTGTGGTCATAGTAGTGAAGAGTCACACTCTCCATGCCACTTAAGTCCACATTAGCGTCGAACCTGTGTTTTACGTGTTCCCTGAGATGAATAATCGTACTCCCGATGACGTTATGTAACTACTCAAACCTCATGAGGTATACGACACCCCTACGGGTGGGGTTGGTAAGAGCGTAAAACTAAAACTTACCAGAAATGACCAATATTAGTTTGTTATTTATATTGCTCAGATTGCTTAGATGAAATATTAAACTCCCAATACTGTTAAGTGTTCGGATAGTTAATTTTATACAGTTATTTTATAAGATAGTTATTTTTATACTATGCCTAAGAATATTGAATAAGTAAAATACATATAAAACCTATCAGCTAACCTAAATTTTATACTTATTTGTTCTTGAATTAATTCTAAAATATCTTTCTGCGAGTCTCTTTCTCTTAGTTGTATAGGTAAAAATAAGAGATTAACGATACACACCAATACTAGCAACTACAAACGTTAATGGATAACATTCTCAGTGGGCACCAATGGCGATATAAGAAAGAATAAAGCTCGTGACAAGTTACAGAATTCACGTGAGCAAAGCTGCGGGTACTCAGCTACAAGTGTATATGATTAATTTCACTATCGTCACCATGTGTTAGTTTCCCTACTGTAAGACAAATTTTGTTTCTCAGATGAGGAATGTAAAGCTCCCTGGATACTTTCATATCTCAACATCAAGACTTCAGAACGCACAGAGGGCGTGCTCTGGTGGTATGCTGTGAGCGGAGCACTTCGTGCGGTGTGTGCCTTGGGTGCTATCGTCGCAATGGCTGTGTGCTCCTGCAACGCAAAACCCCGCGCCGCAACCTCACGGCCGTCGCCAGTAGCTTGGGTGTGGGTGGCAGTTTCCTTTGCGGGACTCATCGGCGACCTCGTATGTTCCGTCTTCTATGGCTTGGATATTGGACATGCAAAGGTGATACACCTTCTCGTTTGCAGAATATCTCCCTCCGTTCTCTCAGCTCATTTCTTATTCACCCTTCATATCTCTAGTCCTCGCGGAGAAAGAATAGTTACGAAATGTAACATCGGAGCGAAGGTGCCAGGGGTGCCGTAGCGTAGCTCCTCTCATTCTTGCACCCAGACAAAGGCTGCTATATCCGGTGGGAAGCGAACTTTAAGTTGCCTCCTCGCGATCAAAGGTTAGTGATCGAACCCTATTTTGGTCACCGTTTGGCATATCAATTACTTTTGGGTTCTACGAATCGGCTGATGTAGGCGACAGCATCCGAACGTAAACCCACTAATACTCTGCTGACATAAATAAAACGCTCACGTGCCTACCGCGAGAGGAAGAATCGACAATCTCCCAATGTTGGCATTGGTTCGTCGAGTGACACGCGTTTTTCGGGTTTCCTCCATCATTACTATTCATTTGCTGAGAGTACTGTACTTTTTTATTGCTGATTTAGGTCTCGCCAACGTCAAGGTCATTAGAGCCCTTTTCTTCTCTTTGACATACACCAATGTATACCCTAATTGTTTTCAATGGCATTTCATTTTCTTCTTGACTTTTATCATAGAAATTGAACCTAGGAGAAAAAAATAAAATTTCAATCTTTGTGAAAAATCAAATGTGATAAAATTCCCCTTCAGATTTCATTACACCACTACCAAGAAAGAATAGTAATATACATTTTTCCATTTCAAGGACGTATCATGAAAATTAATCGAAAACAAATGTTTATGTGAACGGTCACTCCTGCATATTCTGGATTACAGAACTTTCAGGATTTTAGAAAATTGGAATAAAGTGGTCTCTTTGTATAATGATACAATTTCCCTACGTATTTAGAAATACTTTTTTAATAAAGCGAGAAATTGTTATATTTAGGCCAATATGGAGCATCTCTTACCATCATTAACTTTTCTTTTGATCGCTGTAGCACTCGAGTTGTCTTGGAACCTCGTAAATTTCCTTTGTTATTATTAAGGTCCTCTCGATATTTGTACTCGGCACAAGTTTCCCCAAAACCTCACAGAGATTTTCTTCTGACTGCCCTATACAATTATTAATCCCAAAGAACGTATTTTACACAAAGAACAATCCCTATTACTCTATTTTACTATTCTTGTCAAGTAAGAGTTAAAATTCCTTTATTTTCATATTGTTGTATTTGTAAATGGGACTTGTAGCATGCTGCTGAAACTTATCTACGTGGAGCGATAGGAGTTACGAGTTGGGTGGTAGGTCATTGTTAGCAAATGGGCAGGTTAGCTAGATTTACCAACAACTTGGCCCACGTGGAGGGGTTACTAGAAGTAGTTAGTAATAATTAGTGTTATTGATACTAGGAGGAGCTGGATAAGGGAAGGAAGGTTTGCTTTTTAGTAGTCACAGCTATATGAACTGGGACATTAATGTGAAAAGCTACATATTTTCTGACCCCATCGGGAATCGAACCAGGGAGAACATGGTTATGAGCGACAACACTACCACCTGCGCCACCGAAGGGGCTTAAAATTCCTTGTAAGTGCAACACAAACTTTACATCTCAAATATGCGGAGCACGTTGTTGGATTGGTAATTCAATATTTACTGCATGATGCAGTGTTACTCCTCGCAAATTGGCCGATACAGTGCAGGCAGTGGCGGATCTATGTGGGAATAGGGGACTATTACCCCTCCCCATTGCACCCGAACCTTTTAACAGATAGAATTGAAGTTGATCAATGGCATACTTTGTAAAAGTGTTACCAGATTAATAACTGTTACTAGTTATAATTGTCATTGATATTATAATTTTTCTTGTTGTTAATAATACCAGATTAATGAAATTAGTAATACCATATTAATAAAACAATTGATATCATGTTAATAACTGTAATAAATAATTGTTATTGTTATTAGTAATACCAGATTGTTAATTATTTATTTCACACATTTCATTTAAAGGTAATATTTGTAAAATTTGATGTAAAACCATATTGTTTAAATAAAAATGGTCCCCGGTTAGCCCACCTCCCTCTTTATTACGGTCTAGATCCGCCGCTGAGTGTAGGGTTACTATCGTTTGCTTTCCCAGAAGAACAATAACGTACATGTGAAAGCTGTAACTGCTAGAAACCTGAAAATATAGTTTTTTCCTGTTATTAGGGAGTTTTTTGCATTGCGTACATGCGATCTATTGTTTGGATTTTTAATTTTTAGTGTGATTTGAGTGGAAGGTACGCTATACAAAATGCATAGATTACACTAGGTCTTTCCATGTGCGTTACGCGGTTAGAGTCGTCGACGTAACTTATTCGCTAGGAAGCGTGTACGTTATGCAAAAACTCTAGTAATGACGCAGTAAACTTTGGGGAAAATTTTCAGTTACTGGCGTTACATTATTCTTCCGGGACGGCAATATAAGGTTTATTAAATAATACTCGAGAACAATGCCATTTCGGTTCACTCTACAGACGTTGACAGCAGTTGACAATATGGCCAATACGTATTTACCATATGTTATTAACACGTTAATGAACATCATTTACTTTTAAACGTTAAGATGTGTTTACAGGATTCATAGAAATAACTTTGATTGCGGTGTACCTCACCGCCAGGTAACAGATTAATTATGTTACGTTGAATGAAAATGGGAGACGGGACCGGGGTTCGGGGCTCAAGGTCCCGGGTTCGAACTCCGGTCCCGTCTCCCATTTTCATTCAACGTAACATAATTACAGGATTCAATTATTCTTGAATATCAGGAAAATCTTTTCATTTCCCTTTAATACGGAGAAGTAAATAACAGTTCTTGATTTCTGAAATTCAAAGTGCATCGTTTGTTTGTTTGCTTGTTTGGCGTTTTTATCCTATGAGCATGTATTCACAAACACAAATTAAATTCTCTTTTGGGCTTATGTCAATAACACAAAATATTTGTTATTATTTTTGTTAAAATCAATTTTTTTTGAAAAAAAAAATTGCTACTTCATACTGAAAAGAAAATTCGAAGTGATCCGAAGTAATGTTATGAGATTTCATGGACAACAAGCATGCGTCGAGTTTGGAACGAAAATGGCGGCATGAGACATACTAATAGTTCTCTACTTGGAACGCATTTTACTTGTTCAGAGAACTATACATTTGCTAAAAAACAAAAAAAATTAGCGTAATAATTGTCTCTGTGACAACATCTGCCCTACCGATGATCATGTTATCGATAAATGTCTGTCCTATTGATGAATGTGTTCTGGTGAATTGATAATTCAATATTAACATAATGAGCTCATTACGCATATAAAAATATTTGCTTTCCTCAGAATTGTTGCTCTAATGACCTAGATATTGGTTGATGACCTAGATAATTACCTAGTCTAATCACCTAGATAATGATTTGGAAGGTCTTGAAGCCTCAATGACAATAATAATAATGTTACATTAACTTTGATTATATAATTACATTGGCTGGAAAACAAACAGATGTATGGTATAAACACGAGCTTAGGAAAGTAACCAGAGAGGAAATCGCCATACTACTTAGAAAACTCACACTGACAGTTGCATCCCTGAAAAAAAACCTAAGCTGTGAGTAGGGACCTGTAAAACAGATCCTATCCTTCAAGTGATGTAGCAGTGCAGACATAAAAATTTAGTAGAAATCCAATTCGAGTTGGCTATCGAAATTAGTAGAATGTGGGAGGTTATAAATCATTGTCCCTATATTGTAATTACGTCTGTATAACTATTAAATTATTAAATGAAACGATGGAAGGAATTTATTTTCCTTCATGCTAAACAGTTACATTAATTTTTGTCAGTGGTTTCCCAATGATGGCCCACAGTGAGGATCGAAACATTGTATAATTTATTTAATTGAAAATCAATCGAATATGTGAAAGTAAGGTCGTTTCATTTAATAAACATTATCCCTAACACTTCACGGTCCCTTCGAGAGATTTCTGTAAATTAAAAGAAACATCTAGATTTCTTATCTTACAACCAAGAGAATTAAAAATAGAGAAATCACTGTTTTTGGAACAACCAACATTTTAAGAAAATGCATCAAATCTTTTAGAGAGTGGATAGTGACGATGGATTAGAAACGCAAACCATTCAAAACATCTGTAGACCTGTAAAGTGAATACCACTCCAATGATATTGTAATAATAATAATAACAATAATAATAATAATAATAATAATAATAATAACCAACACCCACAAACTACTTACAATGATAAAATTCAAAAATATTAAGACAGAAATTCTTCGCTTATGGAATATGGAGTGTGTATATGATGTAGTTCCTATAGTCCTGTCCACCACTGGAGTCATCCCTCACAGTCTGCATCTGAGCATCAATCGGTTTAATCTCCCAAAAAAACATATTTCTAACTTCACAAAAAAGCAGCCATCCTTAACAACTGTAGAATAGTCAGAAGATTTTGAAAAACATTGTTCGAGGCGAGGATGTTTTGTATACCTCGCACCTTACCTGAATTCAACTCCAAGTTGTGAAAAAAAATTCATGAAAATAAATAATAATAATAACAATAATGCAACATTGCCCTTTTTGTTCTTTTACTTTAAGGACCTAGAGGACTTAACTGGAGGTTCATGGGACATACCTTCGCAATTTCAAGCTATATTTTGGGCGTTGAAGCTTTGTCCCATAGTGATGATGTTGTTTTGCAGTCGATTCGTCGCTTTCTGGATATTGGATGCCTGCCTTCTAATTATGGCAATAATATCTCTAGCTCGTCAGCGAAATGAGACGAAGGTGATTTTTAAGATATAGATTTGCTTCTTGACAGTTTAATTTATTTATATATTTAAAAGTACTCGTAAAAGGTGCTGCAGCGGTACTAAGTCGATCTGTCCAGCCCTGCAACATAGTTTTAGGAATTTTTCTGATTACTATAACACCAAAGAATTAGTCAAATATTAAGATTCATTTTACATTAAAATATTTTATTCATAAACATTACTATCATATTTTTATTATCCTGGCATTAATTATTTAATACTTATTATTAATTTAGTTTTATTCATTTTTTCCTTTAATGTTTGAACAGTTTTTATGTAAAATTATTGGAGACAAGCTATTCAATGACAAAATTTTGCACACTTTTATAAAATTCTAACTTTTAATTTTAATTGTATTAATAAACAATTCTTTGCGTGAGTTAGTCATCCTACAATTCCATCAGTAATCCGTGCGAGTACACTTGTTAAAAGTAATTAATGCTGTAATTGCAGTGTTAATAGTTTGGGAAGATTTTTGTCAAGAATTTTCCAGTTTTAAAATTATATTCTCATATTTTTTTGGAAGAATTGTCTTGAGTTTTTAGAATTAATTTGAAATAACTAAAACTATGTGGGGTGAAAGCATTGTATTCTATATTTTTATTGAATAATATATGAATAATTTTAAATTTTAACGGAATTAATACACAACAGTATTCACTTTTAATGTGAATGTTATAGTAAATGTATGTTTTGATTTTTTTTTCCTTCAGCTCCAAGGCGCTTACCCACCTAATGACGATCTTGGACCTTGGAAATCTCAATTTACGAAGGCATCAGGGGTAGACAAAGGGAAAACTGAAAGCAAAAATGGAAGAAGAAATGAACAGAATACTGGAAACGCTGAACATTCCGATCAATCGCCTGATCAGCAACAAGTGTACGCAAGATCAGTCTCTGAATATTATGCCGAGCCATTAACGGTATATCAATTTCATCAATTTTAAATTAAGGACAACATTTAAATGTACATTAAAATTTGAGGTAAATGTATTACAGTCTTTAGCAATCAAATGAAAACTTGTCATCGGAGATATAATGTAATCCCAGACCATTCTCGTGTAGCGTATTTCGGGCATTTACAATACATTTCCGAGTTGTCTCTCCTCTATCCTTTTTTCCAGAGGCATCGCATTCAACGCAGACTTGGTCTGGATCCTCATCATATGACGCCTTGTCTTTTGCTTCACCTTTCGCAGGAATCGCATTTCCGCTGTTTGTGGTCGGTGCGATGTTTTGTGGTCACTGTCCATGTCTCCGAACTGTGAATTAATATCGGTTGGTACACTGTGTGTCACACGGTCATCTTCATCTTCTCACTTATTTCCCGCTCCCCAGTGAACTCTTTGGCTGTGGCATGAAATTGACGTCCTGCTGCAGCTATTCGATGGTTCAACTCACCGTCGATCGTTCTACTTGAGGAAACGGTTGCTCCTAGGTATTTATAGCAGTCGTCGTTCCAAAACGATCTGTTTTAGTTGTACAGTGCCTGACAGTTGTTGACGAGCGATGATCATGGTTTTCGTCTTAATGCCATTAATTGTCATGTTTTATTGATTTATCTTCTCCTTTCAGGTGCTGAGGTTATACTGGAGACTCCTCTCATTTCTTGCCATGATTGCTACATCGTCCGCAAACGCCATCTCTGATATTCGCTCTGGTTGCATCTTCCAGTTACCTGTGGCAAAATGCCTAGTTTAAGTATTGCATGATTTCATAATGTCATCCAGGAGCACAATGAAGAGGTAGGGAGAAATCGTCTCCTTCTGCCTTACTCCTGCAGTTGTCCGAAATTCATTCCTGTAGTAATTTCTACAGGTGTTGTAGAAGCTCTTGATGGCCGTTATAAGACTGCTTTCCTCGTTTCGTGCCACAATTCTTTGTATGGATCCCTGCCAACGGCCTTTTCCAGGTCTGTGAAGCTGACTTAGGTCTCGATGAAGTATTCGATTACCCTCTCACTACTTTGGTGAAGAACGAAGATGAGGTTCTGCAAGCTGCGTCTTCGTCGGAAACCACATTGTCTTTTCTGACATGATGGTCCACCTGATCCCTCAGGCGTTGCACCAAAATATGTGATTTCAACTTTCTTGGCACGCTCAGAAATAAAATGCTTCTGTGATTGGATAATGCTCGATTGTCTCCCTTCTTGAAGATTGGGACAAATATGCTTGCTAAAGAAAGTCTGTAACAAGAATTCACCATGTGGTTCCATATAGTTAACATTTTCTGGAGTGATTGCATCCCCTCCTGAAGCTTTCCAGAGCTTATTTCAGAAAATGGTGTTTTTCATTTATCTACCGCGATCTCCGGTCCTTCATCCGATTCCACAACTTCATCAGATTTCCCTCGTTGTCACGTATGCATTTTAAAGGACAGTCTTTTGCTGTCTTTAAGGTCTTCAGGATCTTATGGAAGAGCGTCTGGTTTTCTTGGGAGGATTTCTTTTATTCTTTCCAAATTATTCCCACGACTCGGTCTTAGCTGACTTCACCGTGAGATTTACAGGATACTCACACGATTCGTAGTCCTCTGGTCTTATAGAGTTGAGATGTATGTGCCACCGTCTTTTTTTGTCCTTGTACCAAACGTTTTACTACATAGGTCTACCAGTGAGTGCGTTTTTTCTTTGACTTTTGGGAGCGTGAACCATACACTTTCTCAATCCCTCTCTTCACGGTGGCCTTTAAGTTGTTTGAGACTTCGTCAAGGTCTTGAGTGTCTTTCAATTCAAACATTAACTCTGTATTTCTGTTGACGCAGACCTCTCAATCTTCTTTTTCTCTGAGCCCGTATATCCTTATCGTAGGGTTTCCATTCTTTGATTTCACCTTTTTCTTCTTCTTCCTCTTTTTCTTGAGCTTCATCTTCTTCGTGACCAGATTCATAATTAGCAGATAAGGATCACTCCATATCTGAGGACCCTTCTTTATTCTTACGTCTCTCACTTACTTGCTCTGCTTGCTACTTATTATGTCATAGTCGATAATGGATTTCTCGTTCTTGTTTGGTTCCACTCTTGTGTATTATGTTCATCTTCACGTACGAACATAGTGTTGGTGATGAGTATTTTCCTCATACAGGTTTAGCATGCGTACCCCGTTTTTCTTTCAAATGTCCTCTCCGTTCTTCCCCATCACCTGTGGCGAATCTTTTGGGTCGTTCCCCACTATTCCATTGAGATCGCCTTTCACGATCACGCTCTCACCCTTCACGTCATCAAGCGTTCTCTGAAGAAGTTGGAATAATTCACCCTTGATACCTGGAGCGTCGTCCTCGTTAGGTCCGTTATACAGTGACCACTGAGAAGAGTGTGTCTTCTTCTTTGAGATCAACCATCATGTTCCGGTCGCTAATGAATTTCCTTCCCTTTATGTTGCTTATTTTTTCTTTTGGTACCAGGAATCCTACCCCTGCTCTTGGTCGATCAGTTTGCGGTTCTCCACTGTACAGTAGGTCATCTCCGCCTTCCAATGTCTCACAACCCGGTCCTTTCTTCTTAGTTTCCGTCACCGCCGTATATTGTATACATTTATCCATCTTGAATTATCGTACTATCTCTGAAATAAGGCTTTGTTCTTTGGTACGGACATTTTTTCATGTAATAAACTAATAACATTTCAGTTTTCTATAAACATTCCAGTTACATTAACAACAGTTTCAGTGCCGTGTAAATTATTGAGAATCATTGTTAGAACGTTTCTGGGAGCAGTTGTATCGTACAAATTATTGTTCTCGGTATTAGTTTTATTATCAGTATCATTTTGTATATTTTTTATACTTAACTGTTGACTAAACTAAATTGGAAATGAAATTAAAAGGGAAGAAAAACAGCTTTTTTACGTATATATGTAATAAATACATTTAATTACTACTTGCTTGATAATATAGGATTGTATTCTCTCTTTTGAAATGGATATCAAATTATTATAGCAAAGCAATTACCTAATCCTTGCGAACCTAAACTTATGGACATGCCATCAAGTGTTGTAATTAATATGTTGAATTGAAAACCCGTTTGTTTTATTTGCAATCACTGGACGTCATGAGTAAATACAAAAGAATAATTATTTTCTTAAATAGCTTGTAGTATACGAAATATTTCTAGTTACAGTATATTTCGTAATATTTCTATACCTAAACAGAAATTGTTTAAAAATGCTGGTTCCACTTGGTGCTATCGTACACGACATCTAATACGCCATTGTACGGCAGGCTTCGTGGACTCTTTTAATAATATGTCTTGAATTGTTCCTTGGAGATTTCATTGGAGATTTATCTGTAAATGATGCGAACCTTTTTCATTCAATGATCCATACATTCCCAATACATTTATTTTATATTATTTCAAATTTTTGTGTAATTCAGTGATTGCTAAAACGGACCCGGAACAAATTTTTCAATTATTGGGAAAACTGGGAAAGAAGTTCTATACTCCACAATTTTAAAACAAAAATAAAAAAAAACATATTTCTGAAACTATATGTTGTATGGCCATAAATAAATATGTGTGCCTACCTCTAAAGATTCCAAAAAGTAGCTTAATTGAAAAATACATTTTGACTCCGGTCCTTTTTTTTGCAATCACTGATTCCTTTGTTTTAGGTACAAAATATAATATAAAAAAATAAAATAACATGTCGAAGAAATATACCTGAAGTTTCAATGTACCGTAGTGTGTGACAGAGAACGTGAAGGTTACTCGATCTGCTGTATTCAACTCGACAAAGTCTTTCCATCTTATTTCAGGCATCCCAAGGATATCTAAACGGTATTTTTCCATGCTCGTAATCGCTTGTCTTAATTTCCCACCTCTTCTTAGCGCACATTCATTCGATGTTCCAATTCTCAATATCAGTTTCATGCCGAAGGTCTTCATCAGTGTGGTGCGTTTTTCCTTTGCCGTAGATTCTTTAATAATTTAGATCTAATAACTCGGAGTATTGGCCAATATCTCCGAGTGTTCATGATGGGATTGCCACCTTTCAACCTGAACATGTGCTGGAGTGTGGCCGGGATAAATTTCCTTGTATGCTTACATTGGCGTTTCGTTTTAATCTGTAGAACGGTGGTAATACGGGTCAACCTGGGCGCAACTATGGTGGAGGTGGCGCTTACATGTCATCTCCTATCCCTGATCCTGGCTCAAATCCCATGAAGACACCTTCAGACATCTATTCTCAGGTAAAGTACTCTATTTCATTTAGATATTATCATTTTATTTTGTTCTCTTAACGGTTCTATTTCAATTCGTGTGAATGCTAGATTGAATGAATATATTTGTTCGGTGAACCGTAATTATTATTGTAAACCAAATCACCCACCTTTGAGGATCTACCCTCTTACAGGCACTACATTGATAACGTTTTAAATACTTCTGTTGTACCTCATTTTCCAATTCCACGTTTCAGTTAAGGTAAAAATTTAATTTTCTTGTAAAATACTTATAACAATTTATTTATCTGTCGGTCGACCCTGTCTTGTCTTGCACGGGAGGTTTTTTTTGTTATACAGTCAAATTCGTCATAATTTAGTGTAGCAAAAATAGCATGTTTACGTGTAAAAATCATGTCTATATCAATATAATTTCGTAATGTTAAGTGAAAATTCGTAAACGAGGAGTAATTCTGCCTTATAACATTTTCTGACAAAGTACCTCTGTCAACTAATCTTAGTCCTCCTCAGTCACCTATCGCTGTCCCATTTATAATATTTCTGTAACTACTTCCGTAAGTTATGATGATGTTATTTGTCTTTCACGGGTACCTATCATATATCCAGCTCATTCCCTTTTGTCTTTTCTCCTAATTGCATAACCATTCTTCTCCCATTTCATTTCTATACTGATGTATACGGAAAAGGTACCATGTATCCCTTCCTTTATTGAATGGTCGTTCTCTTCTGTCGAATCGGAAACCTCTGTGAGTCATAACTTATTCCTCTCATTACATGCACAGCCTTGGGCCTTTGGGCGACCGCCACCTGCTACTGGAGGTCACAGTCCTCGCATGGATTCCCCATTGCAATCGCCATACGATGGTCAACGAGCTGACTGGGATCCACGCTCGCCCTGGCAGAACCCTTCTACTGAGCCGACGTTCTTCCCCAACACTGGCTATGCGAAACCATTTCCTTCCCATCCCCCACCAGCACAGGAGCAACCACCGCCCTCGCGAGGTGCGCATCGAACGTCTAACGGAGGAGCGCCAGCGGATAAAGAGCGGCCGCGACGCTACATAGAGAAACTGCGTGACGTGGAGGAAGAACGTTTGGCTCAAAAAGAGGCTCGCGAGGCGGAACGACGCAAACGTACACAGGAACTAGAGGACGAATTAATCGAAGAGCAGCGACGTCAGACGGAATCTGTCACGCAGGAGGTAAAGAAACTTTGTCTCAGGACGCAGTTTGTGTTCTTCCTTAAATATTAGAAGCGTCAGTAGTGAAGGAGCGTAAGGGACGATCCGCCCCAGGCCATATCCTGAAAAGGACAACTTATTCAATCGTAAAACACAAACATGTGCACTATTTTCGAACTGTGAAATAAATAACAGTTGAGCTCATTAAATATATATCAAATTTCTTTCTTTTTTTAATATGCTGATGGTTTGGATATGTTTCTCTAGACATGCAAACACGTTTGTCTACGGCTTGGATGAGGGTTCCTGCCTCAGGTCTCATTCGATGTACGTACGCAACTGATAAGGGCACGAAAATGAATTTCAAATTTCTTCGGATCAAAACGGCTAAGCTTTGGGAGAGTCAAATGTCAAATTTTCGTTATGTCATAAGTGTTCATGTCCAGCGTCATAAGTCATTAAGTTCATGAGTGTGATTGATATTGTTTCCTCGATGACCCACGAACAAGAACGGAACAACTAACCATAATTTAAAGAATTGGGTTTTAATTTTCTAAAATTTCAAAAAACCTATATAATCATGTTTAATGTACGTAAATTTCGTCATTTTTGATTAACTTAAGATTCTTATTCTTACATCACATCGTTTTCGAGAGATTTCGGAACATTTGGATAGTAAAGAGAGTAGAGGCGCCTTCTTTGCGTTTAGAAATTTGGAATTGCTATCATAATGATAATAATAATAATGATTTTAAGTCATATAACGAGTTTAGAAGTTTAACAGAATTAAAGCTTCTAGTGGACTGTTTGCTAATCATTTGATGTTCTCTCTCCATAGTATCCACCTTTGAAAACTTCTGTCCGTCATATAATCCATCCATAATTATGGCGCTTCATCTGAAGGAAGTCTACATATTTCAATAACCAGTTCTGTAGATTTGAAGACAAAATGTGAAATGCTAATCCGATATAAAAGCAAATTTAAAAGCCTACGTATTTCATTTGTATTTCGGATGACATATTTTTAAATTCATTTATTTACAGTCGCGTTGACGTCTCTGGACATTATACGACTTTATTCGCAAGACATCTTATGACAATAAAACATTCCACCTTTTATTAAACTTATTTATCTATAAAGCCTTTGAAAATTTTGTAATTCTTGTCTGTTCAATTAATTTCTGTCCTTAGCGTTAAAGGAATTCCTTCTGTTGTCATTCCCCGGATATATTACGTACTTTCTTCTTCATAGAAGGGACGTTCCCAAAAAATATGCTCTCGTTTTGTTCTACCTCTTCACATTTACGCATGCTGTCATGTGTAATGTGGAATCTTCTCAGGTAGTGTCTAGTATCTCCATTATTCGTAATATTTTCAGACTGCACATCTTGGATTAAACCATTTGCGATTTATTGCGATGATGTGCATATCTTACTCGTACGTTTTCCTTCCTTTTATAGCTAAATTCCAACGCACTTGCCTGGCCTCTACTGACATTGCTTTTTCTTAGATAATTGCTAAAGCCAACAATATGGAGAGAAGCCGCAAATTGCGACGCGAAGCAGCCGGGGATCGAGATGCAGATGAAGCTAAAAAGGAAAATGGAGGAAATGGAGGACGCAAGCGACGCCCACCGCCGCCGCCACCACCGCGACCACGACGTCCAGAAGAGCTTAAAAATCAAACTCCATGGTCCTACGTCGGTCCAGCACTCGCGCACCCCAAAGATTTGCCGATGCAGGTATGGAATCACGTTTACATCTATTGCGTACTATTTTCAAGTTTTTGAGTGGCTGAGCCGATTTCTTTGATAAAGTGAAAGTAAATGAAAAATTGATCACATTTAATTTCGAAATTTAAACACAAAAATGAAACACATCTAATACCATATGCAGCTCAAAGAATATGGAGTAAAATCACTTTTGGTGACTTCATTCTGTTATTTACCCCACTTATCTGAAAAATTAAGAATCCCTTTCTGGTTTGAAAAACGTTCTTTCATTAAAGTTGAATTTTAGATTTTTTTAAATGTATTCTTTGACACATTTTTATATTCATGGTAGCGATTTTTTTACGTGTTTCGGTCTCGCAGTGGGAATGAAAAGTATGGGAATATTTCGTTAGCTCTAACTTTACTCGCATTTGCACGAGGAGTGAAATTTTCTTTATAGATATCGCTAGTACACTTATAACTATTTGTCGCCGTAAAATGATACCGTTATACGATATTTTTCCTTTATAACTTAAGTGAATGTATATTTATCCACTTCCAATTTATCATCAAGTTCACTATCTTAGAACTTACAACTTAGCAGGGAAAGTACTTGTATTGCACGTATAATGAAAATTGAATTAAATATATTTTTAAATACACAGTGTTTCAATTAAACATTAATTTTCTTCAAGGTATGAAATTAAAGAATTGGCCGAACAAGAGACTAAATAGTACGGTAATTGGCGGAATAATTTTACTTAATTTGTGGGTATTTAAGAGCGCGAGTATTCCCCATAAAACCCATACTATCAATTAAATTGTGAAAGCACAATTGTATGGCATGATATTCTTACTAGGTTGGACATCGCGAAAAAACGTAAAAATAAGTTTCAACCGGTTAGTAAAAGATTTTACTAGACATAGAAGTACAAATACGTATTTGAAAGAAATAGGGCTATTTATACATATTGTGTAGATGTTGGAAAGATGCAGAAACTATAGAGCTGGGAGTGTCCCCTTTTTTATACTAAAGAGTGTTATATGATATTAGACCTGTTGTCCCTCAAAATAGAGCACTTTGATGAACACGAGAGAAAAATTTGATTCTGATACGTTTTGTTCCAAGATAGGAGTTTTTGAAGGAAGCAGTGAGAGCAGATAGCACCTTTAATAGGTTAGCGGATAGTGTTATCGCGGGTTTAACATTGCAATCAAGACTATTGGAGATAAATAAAAAAAGAAGAACCACAATGAATCAAATCCCTAAAATAATATAATTCTGGTAGTTTGTTTTGCCGACGTGGTGCGATTTGGGAGCCGCGTTGAAGATTGGAAACTGAACGTTTCGGCTGCCATATTGTACCCTTCAGAAATGACTACATTCGCGACGGTCAGTGTAAGGTAGACAGCTCTGTGTTACAAAGCTCTGTGTTCTGGAGTGTCATGTGGCGTGGGGTTTGGGGATTGATTGGGGTGAAGGCGTTGGGAGTAGCTGACGGGGCGCTGTGACTGGTGGGAGAAGCAGGCGGGAGATGCGGGACCGTTGAGGTGTCCGGGAACCTGATGTTGAGGATCGCTCTTAGTCAAGTTATTCCATGGTAACATGTCGGCAAGGTTTTTCATCTCTTTACGCATATAATCTGTTCGCTACATAAAATTATCAAACGAAAGAAATGAGATCAGGAAAGTGCCTGACACTATATTTAAATTTCCTTAACTATCCACGACCGATTTCATCAAAAAACTAAATTTTAGTAAATACTTAGAACTCGTTATAATTTACTCAATAACCCCCCCCACCCCCACCCACCCAGAACGGTAAGTCTTGGGAGAGGAGAAATAGTAAAAATCGAACAAAAAATTAGTAGAAACTAATTGAAAGACACGCAAATAAAAACTCTATAATCCAGGCTTTGGTAGTTAAAGGGAAAGAAATTCAGCCATGAAAAAAAAAAATTATGCGGAGAGTCGATGAAGAGGTCTCGACACGGGGTGGTCTCTGATTGCAGTGTGGTGGAGTACATCGTATAAGGTGGTGGCAAAACAAGTTTCGAATCCTCGACGCGGTTCCAACCGGATAGTCATATATCCCATATGCCAGAAATATTGGGTAGAGGTATAAAGTGTACAAAATAAACTTGTATCTTAGAAAAAGAGTAGGGTGGAACTCACCGATGCATGCCACACTATTGTTTTATTGCGTAAACTGGCGTCATTAAATCTCAGGAAAAAAATCATTCTCTGTCGTTATAATGTGAAAGATGAGTTATATTGTGATTGTTGCAGAATCATGCTAGACGCGACGACGACGATGATGATGATGAAGATGAAGATAAGCCCGCAGTTCCTGTGCCAGACTACACACTGCATTTTAAGCGTCCCAATGACAGACCGACGATCGACACCGATTAAGAGAAGTGTTCTAGTCACATCATGGGACAGAAATGGGGTCACCTTGACTTTGATTTCTGCTCAAAATTCAATCCACATTAGTATAATTATAAAAAAAAATATTTTAGTTTTCGTTCTGCCTCATTTTATATCTTTACTTGATTTACTTTATATTTTTTGTTTATTTTTCGTTTCAAGGAAAATGATTCTTTAATAATTACGTACTCCAAACGAAGTATATTATTTATGCAAGTATATATTACTTGGAAGAAAAGAGTCTTCTTTGTATTTCTAAGATTTTTGATTCGAAAATAATATTTGGGAATATGTACGCAAATGCATGGTGCTTTTTTTCAATAGGAAATTGGTAAAATACTACAGGAGTGTTATAGAAAAATACTTAAAATCCCAATAAAATAGAGCTAGAAACAAATATTTTGGGCTTCCAAAATATATTTCGACTTTATTTTCTAGATGCTGTATCTCTACTGTCAATTGGTTTCAGTGCATTGGAAGCCAATGCTTCTGATGAAATTGTGTAAATGGAATTACTTTCACATATCTTCTACTATTTATTATGCTGTAATAATTCTGTTATTTAAAATATAATCATATTGTCCTCTACATCTGTTAATTATGTTTAATTTTTCCTTTTGAATATGGATTTTTTTTTATATACCAGTTAAACCTGAGGATAAATAAGAGAGGAAGGAAGAACAGACAGAAAATTTTCTATATATCAAATATCTATATGAATAAGGGTGAGAGTTATGAACAATTCTTGTTCACGAAAATGTCTTTGATGTTACAGTATTTTATAAAGATTCATGATTTTTTTAAAGTTACTTCAGTACTTATTTAATTATAATATAAAATTTTTATTTTGTACTCGGAAAAATAATATTTTTATTCTTAATGCCCGATCACTTCCCCTCGTGGACGTGTCCATTTCACTTACCACGAGGAAATAAATGTTTATTTCGTGACAGATGTCTGGAGGAAGTATTTAAGTGGAAACGTCTTCTGCTGGACCGTGAGCAAAAATGTAAAATAAAAACTGTGAGATACAATTTCTTTTCAATTGGAAAGGAGATAATTTTACTATTTGAATTTTTTAAATATTTTGTACATTTTGAGTTATAATATTGACTCTTTTGACAATACTTGATGTAAGCCGTAGTTATTATCGTTTGATTTTGTTCAATGGATGGTTGGACTTGTTTAATCATCTTAATTTGGATTCCCTCTTTCAAAAGGATATAATACCTTTGTAAGGTACGAAATGGGAAGATAAGAATGTGGGATGTTAAATTTCTTCCAGTGGTGTCTGCTCGAACATACCATAAAATTAACAAAATTCTAACTTACAATAACTATACTCAAATAATACAGTGCAGATTTCCTCCACGCATGTAACTTAAGTTTCTAGCATGGAGAAATACCCTTCGGGCGCAGGAAAGAACGAAGTTTGGTGTAGTCATCATCAGTTCGACTATGCGCACCACAGAACTCTTTTGTACCAATAGCGTATTCTGTTTTCGCTAGGTTCCTTCGCTGGTTTACTATCTCCAGCTTATCAGGTTTGCTTAGTGTTACCCCTTATGGGACAAGGGTGCCGATGTTGTGTATCCGTTTCAGTGAAACGGATTGCTTCGGTTTGACTCCCTATACGAAGTCTTTTGTGAATATTTCGTCGTAAGAAATTTCTCTGAAAAGGCTTGCAAGTTCACTACAAGTAGGATTCAGTGTAATGTTTCTTAGTATTATTGTTGCTTTATTTGTAATAGAGCAGAAAAACATGTTATGTTCAAGAGTGTGATTCTCTCTATATGAACATTTTGGGGATTCCTTTAGTGTAAATTCGTATAGTTTTATGTTAATTAGGCCGTGACCTGTTAAAAACTGAATTATTTCTGGATTCATCTGTAATTTACAGACATTTCTTATTTTGAAGTTTCGAAATAATTTTGAAGCTCTATTGAACTTTTTTTATTTCATCATCCCACAATTTACTAGCATAGTCGTGATTTTGCTTTGTTTTTTCAAAAGTGGGGAGATCCGAAAATCTCAGTGAATAGTCTAGAATATCATCTCAGAAAAAAACTAGAGTTCTTTGAAGGTTTATAATATCAATTGATAAGTAATTTAATATTAACAAAAGGTTCTACCTCTACATAATTGAGTATGCTTTGATCATGGACACCAGTACTTTTCTTTGTGCTCACAGGAATTATTCTACCTTCGTCTTTGGTTATCTGCTCACACACTAGCAACGTGGGTGGCAATACTAGCGAAGATTAGGTGACAAAAGTTGGAGCTAACACTTTGAGATTCATTGTACTCCTTTCTGCGATGACGTTTAGTTTAGATCACGCTTTCTGTACCTTGCAAGATATTTTTAACACGATCTACGAAATTGAGTCTTGTGGAGAATATAACTCATATTCCACTGAATCAATATTCACAACATCAAATTCATACTTCCCTGGTGGCTGAGAAAACTTCTTTAGCGGTGTGAATTTGGCCCACAGGAAAATCGATGGAAAAGCAGAGCAGATAGACGTATTGTTTGATAATAATCGACAAGAATCTCTGACAGGAAAGACAGATAAATAAGGAGGATGATACACCGCCATGAAGTTTTTTATTCCGAAGACATCCTTTAGTTTGGATTGCTGGGTGACGAGGAGCATTCTCATCGCAAAACTTACTTACAGATTTTGTTTTGGTCGCTCTTCTTGCAATACTGAAATGAACATTCATTCGTTAAGAGACCAAACTTCCCCCAAAATGGGCCCTAACATCAGCTCACGAGGTTCAAAGCATGTAGAACTCCGTAATTTCTCTGCTTCGGCACGAGGAGGAGTAAAAATGACCAGCATCACACTGATTTTATCCTGGGGATACCGCACTCAATTTATAACAGACTGAGTAGACCTGGGACTCAGTCTGGTCATTCAGGTATAAATACAAATCCTATTTATTGCGATTCGAAGGTAGATCGTACACCCAGCCGATCTATGGTGGAAGGGAATGCTGCACTCACGCGCTATTATCCACTGATCTGGGCTAGGATTCGTACGTAATACCCTGTGAAACACGATAAAAGAGTCTATTAAACATTTACTTTCTCAAACCATGGCCATGGCATTGCTGGTGAGTGGTGGAAATGTATTGGTTTCGTTCTTATTTCATCTTATTCGCAAGCGATTGCTAATGTTTCTCCTAACCATTACCTTGTCTTACTCAATTAACATTTTAGGAATGCGTCTGGTTTCGACAGATTTCTTATTACGCACACACCTAACAGTAAAGAGTATCACGTATCAACCACTAAGCTATGACACATGGTCGAAATTATATATATAGTCAATGAATAATGGATGCCACTACGTTTTACTCCATACATTTGGAGAAAACAGACATTCACTGCGTTGTATAGAGTTACCACTTCTGTTATACGTTTACAAAAAATACCCGTGTAACTCAAGCTCATGGTCATAATTTCATAGACTCACATAATCTAGACAACAGTGGTATTTTATACAATAAGAAAATACTTATTTAATTTTCGTAAGTTCCATTTAATTTTTCCTTAAGAGCCAGTCACAAGTGTTCTACTGACAATTGAGAAATGGTGAAATTTCAATAAATCAATTGTATCTGAATTAGGTTCACGCGATAATTGCGCATATGTTTGTTTACGCATCATATTGCATTTTATTGAAAGGTATGAGTTACTGCTCTATACTTTCAGCCTACTTAGGATCTAGCAATGTCACACAAACCTCACGTTGAGAGCATACAAATTGACTCTGACTCCTGCAACAAAAAGATGGGTAATAATAAATATAAAGTGGTCTTATTTGCAGGTAATAAAACTGGATTTAATTTTTGAGGGGTGCAGACAGCTGCAGTGTTGAACTACTTAAGATGAACAGCATAATTCATTTATGTGTTCATTAATTGTCTGCTTATAATATGTTTGAGACCAAAAAAGAAGTTAAGAATTTGGTTTTACCATGTGGAGACTAAACTAATTTACTCTCAGGTAGCAAGCAAGGGGCCTTCCATTTATTCCGATCAACGGTCCTAAGGCAGAGGAGAATTTAACATTTCAGCTCACTCCAGAGATAGGATAAAAAATAGTTAGCTGCGGGTTATAATATTAACAGAATACCAACAACTTTTTATTTTAATGAAACAAAAAAGGTTATTTTACAAGTACGAATCATTATCAAACTAAAGATTATTCGGAAAATAATGTTCATTAATCGTAACTATTAAACTAACTCTTAATTCGATATTAATTATTGCACTATACCGCCGTCCCAAGGCAGGAACCTAGAAAGTCAGTGTATAAAATCCGCCTCTACCTGAAAGAAAATTGAAAAAAAAAAAAAACGGACCAGGATGGAGCTACTGAATCAATATACACAACCATGCTAAAATTGAGTACAGATATATTTAAACTGATATAAGTAATAAGAAGCAATAACATCATGCAGGAAATAAATTTTCAAATTTCTTCAGTTATTTTGAAAGTACTATAACATATGGGTATAGCACAAGATGAATTGATCTATTTAATATTTAAAGGAATTACTAAAAAAAACATTTGATGGGAAATAGAAACTCACTTTACGTTTTATGACAATCAATGAATTTCTTTTTACAATGTAGGAGCAATGGTGCAGTAGGTAGCTATTAACCGCGGATTTGAAGAGTTAATAGAACCTTTTTCGTATTTGGGGAGGGAATTATACAGAACGATTCCCGAATGATATGCCCTTTTTGGCAAAGAGTGGTTGAGGTGATAGGATGATGAATATTATCCGAATTGTGAGTATTGTATTTTGAACAAAACAGTTTCGTGTGAAGCAAGGGTGACAGTTCAGTAATTCGGCCATAAAAAACACAACCGTTTCCTAAATATAAATCCAGAGAGGTGTTATAATATTTCATTTTCTAAATAAAGGTTTATAACAGTTACGGGGGTGAGCTATACAAATAATCCGCACAATCCAGTTTTTAATTATGAAAGTTTGGATGTTCAGTCTGGAATTTCCTCAAAAGATAATATCGTACCGTAAATGGGAGTATACATTTCCAAAATATACACTACGGAAGTATGTGTACTATCTATACATTATCTAAGATCCGGAATGCGTAAAACAATTTGTTTAATTTGGAATTTAGATTATCAATGTGACAATTCCGTTTGAGATTGTCTTGAATACAAAGACCTACGAATTTTGTTTTTGCATACCTTGGGTAAAGATTTTATGANTAACAGTTACGGGGGTGAGATATACAAATAATCCGCACAATCCAGTTTTTAATTATGAAAGTTTGGATGTTCAGTCTGGAATTTCCCCAAAAGATAATATCGTACCGTAAATGGGAGTATACATTTCCAAAATATACACTACGGAAGTATGTGTACTATCTATACGTTATCTAAGATCCGGAATGCGTAAAACAATTTGTTTAATTTGGAATTTAGATTATCAATGTGACAATTCCGTTTGAGATTGTCTTGAATACAAAGACCTACGAATTTTGTTTTTGCATACCTTGGGTAAAGATTTTATGATACTTTTGTGTAACGACATAGACACTGTTTTGTCAAAGTATGCAATGAGACGAATATGCATGGAACCAAGACGAGAGGTTAGACAAAACTTTTTGAGCTTTGACGTGTTTACATAGTAAATAAGTGTAATAAGCCAAATTAATCATTTAGCAATCTTATTTGAAAGATGACAGTTATTCACATACAACAAAAAAAGTATAGGGCCAAGAATTGAACCTTGAGGAACTCCACTAGCTAGTTGCTTTGTTTCTGAAAGGCAATTCTAAAGTACTTTTTTTATTATAGGATATATCGACCTTTTGATACCTATCTTTTAAATATACGTACGATTACCACGTATAAACTATGTATACGCAGTCGTGTTGCGTTCTTAAATATTACATTTTGCGAATTGATTTAACTTTAACACTGACTACTCAGAGAGCAAACTTAGGATTTACCTAGGAATGTTTTTAATAACATTTATTCTGTGGCATTCATTATACTGTATCAACTTTAAAGAATGTATTACGTTTTTATTGATTAGTCTTACGGTGGTCAATTTGTCGAGCTTTCTGAATTTTGTATTGGCTTACTATGTAGGCTTTTAATAGCATTTTTTGCTATTCATATATGTATGATTGTTTTCATTATTGCTTTAGATCTCTCATAAAACAATCTTCTTTTTTAAAAATTATTTTAGGGTTTTGCACAACAGTGTATACTCCTCCACGAGTAGGTGCTCGGAAGTTGTGAGTTAAAATATGCATCCGACGCGAAGGTACGCGAAAACTGAGCTTAAGTGCTACCAGTATTGGATCCGCCTGCAATCACTTCTCCCCTGAAGGGGAATGTGACCCAGGTTCATTGGATCATGTCAGGTGGAAGATGCGTACGGACTTGAGAATCGAGGCGGTTGGTGCAGTGGATAGCACACCTGCGGCCGGAGCAGCTGGTCCTGGGTTCGAGTCCCGGTCCGTCGCAATTTTCATTTGGCTGTTGACGTTGCAGTGTACAACGAAGTATACAATTTACAGGTAATGATATTTTCCATCATTTACTTTAATGTACATCATGGTAAATTAATCAATACTTTAATATGACGCAATGTGTGTTTTATATTAATTTTTAGCATATAGCTGTCGAATACGAAAATTTTGTAATAGAGCATAGTTGATGGAAAAAATAATTTTGACTTAACACCCAGTTTATAAATGTAAATACCATGAAACGTTTGTGTATTTAATTTGAATATCAGTTATTTACGACAGTCTTTTAAGGATATCTAAGCATCTAAACTAGTCTCTTTTGCATTCTAAAAGTTTAAATGCCAATAGTGATATCCTTCTTATTTAATACTGATAAATATATTATAGCGGAAGTTCGCGATAATTCGCAGAGGAGAACATAAGGTCTTGGCTAAATTCATTCGGAATGCATTTGGAGTTTAGACTATTGTGACTTTGTCATGAGATTAATTTGTTTAAAATGTGAAGGTCAAAGATTGCATCACCTTAATTACCGATATTGCATTCCCTCTGTTGATGGTGAAAACTAGGGACATATTCATTGTGCTATTGTACTGTAAAAGGGACTTCTTTCTGCCAGCTTTTTTCTATGAGAGAATGGCATGTAACCACGTAGAGAGGAGAGGTAATACCTTGTAAGCATGAAGATGTTTACAATATATGTGTCATCGGTAAAGAGCATCATTTTTCAGTACGCTTTGCAGGAGAACATATTGCCGCACATTAGGATAAGAATATTACTAACTAACTGCGTACCCGAAGCTTTACTCGCGTAAATTCTGTAATACGCCTTCAATTTCATTTTTTTTTTTCGATTCTTGATTGGTATCCATTGAGAATGTTATTCATTAATGTTGGAGGTTTTGTACTATTGGTGTATACCCTCAATCTCTTATTTTCACTTTTGTAATTAAAAAAGAGTTTTTAGAAAACACTTTTTTCTCCCTTAGGGAATTTTTGTCAAATCCTTTCTTAGCGGACATTTTTGATAATTTCTTGTGTCACGCTCTTCCCTACCTCCAACTCTAGGGGCGTCATGCACTTCATGTGATCTTAAGCGTAAATAATGTAATTGGCAGTATGATTATTCATCTCAGAATAAACAATAATCGTGGATTCTACTTTAATATCGGTCATTTTACGTTATTTTTACGTATCGTCCTGTCAGCCCACAACTCTATGAATACAGTCCTCTGATATCATCTTGAACATAACGGCATTGGTAGTTGAAACATCTCGTCAACCCTAAAATTATGTATCCGATGCATTTAAAAAATATATATATTTCAATATTAGTTTTCAATTATTTATATCCATAAACTCATTTCCACCCCCACCCAAGGGGTGCCAATGATGTGTTTGTTTCATGAAGGCTGAGTTGCACGATATCGGGATTTCACTATCTACTCAGCGACTCCGAAAATTATGGACTCGTCACTGGTATGTCCTGTTCGATTTTTTTTTCATGACATTCCCTTCCCTAGGGGTACTGGAGTTTATACGGGCTTATTGTATATTCCAGAATGGAAGTAATAATTTTAGCGGCCCCAAAAACTACGATTCCAACACTAATATCGGTCACTTTCGATTATTTTTACATTTCACTCCTTCTCACCCCCAACACAAAGGGTGTCTATTCCTTATAGGGGGTTATCGTGTACTTATCTGGCAATGAGGGTGTCAGTTTAGAGGTCCCAAAAATGATTTCATCAACACCAATATCGGTCTTTTTTTATTGTGTCTACTTCTCCTTCGTTCTCACCCCTACTCTAGGGATGCTAGGGTTATATTCTATGCAAGGTGGACTGATTGGTTACTAAAAAAGCATCTGGGACGCTCTTATCCATCCCAACGCCACCGCAAACTATGGTTTCGAATGTACTATCGGATTTTTTCATTATTTTTACAAGTCCCATTCACACCCCCTCCCTAGGAGTGCAAGTGATGTCTTACCCCCATAGTTTTTGTTGTCATATAGTCAGTCATCTGTACATCACGTTTGGTTGAAATTGCTCCAGGCACTCGAGTTACGGTAAGATACAAACATAAAATATTTCCATTCCGGAGATTAGTGGCTTATGAAAAGTCGTAGGAAAAAATCATGAAATAAATATGGTGCAGATTCTGGTGGACGTCCTAAAATACATTGTTAATCAAAGAAAATGTTGTTACGCGATAGTTGTGAAGAATTTGGTAGGATCTGTTTTTGAGAATATTTAACAAAAGGAGAAAATGAAACAGATGACTTCCTATGATATGTTGAATTATTTTCTTGTACCTACGGCTTCATTTAGTACGCGATTCTCTTGTAACAATTCTCTGAAATCTGGGCCGTCATTAAGCTATCGCACCAACTTTGGAATGAGATAAAGACACATATTTCTTTTCTGAATGTGTCGCACACTTCTATCTCTTACACTACTCTCATGTAACTCATACCTTCATTTTTCTGGTGAACGTTGAGACATTTCCAGCACCACATTTGAAGATTCACTTGTCACCGTGCGATATCACCTTGATAGTAGGAATCGGCAGGATATGCACAAAAAATCGGAAAATATGAACTAAAAACATTTCAAATATGCATTATAAAATGTGCACTAAAATCCATTCAAATGCTCTAAAAAAATTCAAAATAGGAACTAATAAATAAGTTACATATGTGAATATTTATTTCTAAGAAGTATATGTGTAAATTTGGTTGATTGATTAGTACCACTCACTCATGCAGTTAAACCATATTTAAATAATAAACGTAATTACTGTAATTCAACCTTAAAATTATAAAGTTCAAATGAAAATATTAAAAAATCTGCATTTATATCCGAACCTAAATCTTCAAAATATGCATTTACACGCTCTTTTTAATTTAACTCAAATGATCCTATGAGGTTAAAGATGCTAGAAATCAATTCCACAAAGCCATAGAAAGTCGGGAAGAAAATGTACTAGAAATACAAAATCCGATCCCTGCGGATCAGCTATTCTCCACATCCCACCGTGTTCCATGAACCTCGAATTCGTCTCGTAGACGTGTAATAGTTAACATTGTCGATGAAACAGTTAAATACATCTCGACTACCTCCACAGCGCAGCAATATTCTCGAACTTACAATACTACTTCGTAACACGCAATGCTCAAACGTACGTCCGCCATTTTTGTTAGTCCTCTGCCACTAACCGAGTTTCACAGTTACATAGATACATCTATATAAGGTCTAGCTACATCTTTGATTCTAATGACATCTGTTGAGGGAACATAAATTACATTTTCGCGGAAATTTAACTTTGTAGGTAGGAAAATAAATTTCTAACGACGAAGTCATTCTAGATCATCACAATAATTATACTTTGGTTAATCACGGGGAAATATTCAGTTTATTTCAAGAACAAAGACTTATAATAATTTTGTGGTGAAATTCGAGGATGAAAATCATTTCCGATTAATCTGATTTTTAATACGTCAACCTTGTATTGTGTTTCATTTTTAAATCGTCTCGACAGCTTTAATCTCTACTCATTGACACCGCGGATGATCAACGAGAGAGGTAATATTAGAAATGAGTCGTTTTTAATATTCAGATATACATATTGCGAAATAAATTAATGTAATGATTTTTTTCCATGATTTCACACATTTTGACCGTTATATGTATTACTATATGGTGATGCTAAAACGTTTGTTCTTTGCTAAACGTTTCAAATGATATTTCTCCCCGAACAGCTTATCAAGATGCAAGAACGTGAAAGTAAACATAACTCCTTGAGTT
>NNCF01128727.1:147407-166783 GCA_002313205.1 Laupala kohalensis
GTCTATAAATGTTGGTTTATTAAAACGTTAGTCGCAGTTATGTTTTTTAATTGGAGATTCGAAACACGAGGTGTTTTCTCCCTCCTAAACCTATTTTAATCAAAACGACCTTTGAGAATGAATTTTGTATTGTCCGGATGTAAAAGGTACCAAATAAACTATTTTCGGAGGTTGATGAAGGAAACCCAGCTGTAATTACCATAGTTTGACGGCTGGGAAACCATAATTCTTGAAGCTGATCCATATTTATAACTTTCACGAAATAATCAAGAGACATTCTTACTTCTTGTATTTTTGGCTTTGTTTTGACCCATGAATTGAACTTACGTCTCACTGCGAAGTCCAACGAAAAATTGGAATTTTGATTAACTAGAACTGTCACGTATTTTGTCTTTGGTGCTTTACCTTCATAATCCACTATCCTGTGTTCTGTGATAAGACCGGATTCATAGAGAGATAAAGTGCTATCAAAATGTCGATTATACCTGTCAAATACGAGTGATTCCTATTAAAGCGATATTTTGGTGTGATGTCATGAAATACAATTCCGAGTCTATTAGAAACGTTGTGTTGTGTTTAATCCTGTCGTGCGTACTTTTCTAGGTCTGCTACTAATATTGAAGTGTCCGCGAAATGAATTAGGGCAATGCATCACATTTTTATTAGGTGTCCATTGTCATTATTTTAAGGTACTACTTCTAGGGAAAAGATAAGCATCTATCTGTTTTATTTTGCGAGTCAGTGAAGATTCTCTTGGTATGGATTCCACAGTCTTCAAAAAGGCGGCTCTCGTTGCAGCTACGTGTACGACTGTAAGTACCTGAACTACTTTTGTTATTAAACTAATTTTAAAGTTAAACGTGAATAACAAAATCTTGAGTTAAAAAGAAGTATATTCGTTTAGTTTTATAAAAAATCCTGCTGTAACGACATTTTCTTTTTGAGTAGGAAAGGTTGCATTATTTACGACCAAGTAAGAATGATGACGGACCGGGACTCGAACCCGAGTATCATCCTATGGCCACAGGTGTGCTGTCCTCTGCACCACCCGTCACGACTCCACATCATAATGCGGGCTACCGGAACTGGCCATGTGGATGTGGTGTACAGGTTCTGGGAATCACGTCTGGTGGTGCAGTGGACAGCACACATGCGGCCATACCAGGAGGTCCCGGGTTCGAAACCCGGTCCCTCGCTATAACCCCCGGTCTTAAAAAATGTATTTTTCGTTGTCCGAAGTGCGAGTTACTTTTCATGGAATACAAAACTAGGGAATGTATTTATGAAAATATATCTGGAAAATTCTTTATTCAAATTAGTCACTGGTTAATTGGGTGATTCAAATCCCAACGCCCCGCTCATGTACGATACTTTTCCTACAGAAAATGTACAGTAGTATTCGTATCAACAAAACATTCATCCGATCTGCGTAATTTTATTCTTTGAGAGCGTCTATCCATTTCTGGAAATAGTGATTTTATTTAATCATCAGACTGTAATATTATGTAACAAATAAAACTATTTACACGAAGCAAGAATTTATCTATTTGAGAATCCAATACTTCTGTAAAGTTATTTGCATAAAAATTATTGAAACTACAGAATATACGAGTTTGACACATAATACTCTTTACGAAATTATCTCCACACTCTTTTTCGATTTATTTACGTATTCAAAAACTTTCTATCACTGTAAGGGAAATCAACTCTTCAACTTACCCAAACGACTTCTCGGTCTCTAAAAATAGCTAAAATATTAACATTTTATTTTATAAAAGAATTAATTGTTTAATAATTATGCCTAATATTCGTGATGGGTATTAATACGACATTCTTACAGAATCGTAAATTATCTTGGAACTGGATTGTTTTACTACAAACTTTTGAAAACATGTTTAATATCCCTCGCAACAAAAGATTGGATCCACCTCTATTCAGAATCATCATAGCAGCTTTCGTACTATGTAATTTTGATATGTAAATCAAATATGAAATATACATATTTTTGCTGTTTGTCAATTATATTAATTGTAGTCGCAGAATGACCTCGAACGGGGAATCACTAACTGAACCCCACAAAACTATGAAAATAAATTATCTACTATATGAAACTATAAGAGTATCAATTCAAGCAAATCAATATGATATTTATTTGAGACAAATCATAGATTTAGTGCAGTCACACAGTAATTGTCTTGGAGTATAGTTCATACAGTTTCTGATCAACGCAGTTTTACCCACGTGTACAATATACCGGAGCGATGCACTAATCCGATCGCATAGAATGTAAGCTAGATCGGGAGTTATATTGCGTTTCCGATAGCTTGGACTACGGTTGCCACAATCAACAACTTCTCGTTGCTAAGTTATTTTAATAGTGGTCTAGATCACCTGTATGATAAATTTTTATGAGTCTGGTCTTGACTATTATTGTTATGGTATGCTTCTGCTACATAGGGAGAAATGGATATTCGGGCGATTTAATAATCCCACGTTGATGTCATCAGAACTTATGATTAATTGTTAATTAGGACGACAAAGTAATAAGTAACCAATAGGTTTGTTGCGTCGATCCGAATACTTCAAGTACATTCCATTGCTTCCTTTTCATTCATTCAGCATGTCCGCCGACCCAGTTCTGCACGAGTCACCATCCTATCTGAACTCTCAGTCACACTCCATCCTCTATCAAACATCCGTATCCAGGTCGTCACCGAGACTAATCGATCTTTTCCTTTCATTCTGACGATCTGTATTAATCGGCGCAGACATTCCTACTACTCTCTCCACGTGATACGGAACTATGATTGGAACAAGGAGTTGCCATTTCTTTGCAAAATCAAATCAATTCCTTTTAATTGAGTCAATATTAATCCATTTATACACGGTTTTTTTTACCAATGTGTGTAAACTGTATTAGTCGACCCCTGAGAGGATAAGGAACAGAACATGTTTAATGATTTTACGTCCAGAAAATCATGAGGTCCATGCTAGAGGCAATTTAATTGATTCATAATTTCTTACAGAGAATACAGTGCAATTACTTTGTGTCATGCGGTCACCGGTACATAAAATGTTGGGAGTGGTCTTCACAGATCTAACCCTTGTGCAATGAGGAAAGTCTGTTACTAGCAAGCTCTGCACTTGTTGTAAATGATATGGGTAGTAGCAGTTTTCATGGAGAATGCTCCATACGGTCGTCTGGCTTACCCTGTACTAGCGAACCAACTGCCTGGTACTGATACGACGATCGTCCTTCCACAGTATTCATACGTTCCTTCAAACCTGGTGTCTGAAAATTTCGATTATGTCCTTCACGGTAAGCCATTCCCATAAACGAGCCAGTCTCAGATAAACAGAGAAACACTGTAGCAAACATTGTATGGTATGCTGCGGTTTTTGTTGGCGGGGATAAGTTTTCCTGCACAAACTTGCAACCGTTACCACGTGCCTTTCCGTACGTAAAAATCACGTCGGCCAGCTCCCGATTAGAATACCTAACCATCGTCAACAGCGCTACATCACTTCCACTCCACATGGAATCAGCACGAGAATTGGAGCGGACAAGTACTGAGCCACTACAGTAAAGACACGCGAAGGAGTGCGCTGCTGTCATTGAAAACAGTACCATCCTCTAGGTAGCCACTCATGCACTTCCAGTCACATTTCCATTAGACCATTTTTGTTTCATATTATCTTAGGAATCGATCCCTACAGATTGTAAGTGTTGACTAAGATCACCCTTATTTACGAGTAACTACGATCTACGATTTTCATTTACAGGGAGATTGTCCCCTGAGAGATTCCCTACCTTTTCTTATTAGATCCTCCTCTATATATCGGTTAGGTCACCCTAAACCATCCAGTATATCAACTAAAAATTATAAAAATTGTTTTAGAAAGTAGATTTTCAATGAAAAAAAGACAAGTGTTTAAGAAACTTGCGACTTATTTCTCTTGAAAACTAGAGCGATATAATTTTGTTGCAGGTGCAAGCCATCATATGGTTTGCATTGAGTCTGGTTGGGCTGCTCACAGCGGTGGATGTTATCAAAGCTCCTGGACATTCGAAACCCTCTGAAATATTCCCGGACACTCTTGTCACATGTTTCTTTTCAGGTATGATAAAACTGATCTCAGCATGACACATTCGCTGACGTTGTCTAACACTCTTGAACGATCAATAATTCTATGAATGTCATCCCCTTTTTTTCGAAATTGGCTTTATTGATTTCCATGAAAAAAACTTAGTACTTGCTATTTGGGATGTCAGCAACCTTAGCTCCACTTTATGAGAAATAGTTTCTGTGCTTTATAAAAAAACAGGTATCCGACAGTGTACATCGTAGTTGCAGTTCTTTTTTTAATGCAACATGGAAAATGAGACAGATATCCTCAAAATTAGAACTATAAATTCTTTAAAATTTGTATAACTTGAGAATATAAGAACGTTCTTACATTGGCGATGTTCATATTATTACGATCTTACGTTAAGAAAATATTCTTAAACATTATCACAATAATTGTGTGAACATTTAATGAAACTAATATCTGATGCAGCAATTATATAACAAACGTAAATGGCACTTCTGGAATAAATTATATTTAGTTTGAGTATATGGTATACACGGGATAAAATAAGATCCAAAACTACTCAGGATTGTGTGTGCTTGTCCAAAGAACATGATTTCCGTTTTTTTTTATTAAAAAATTGGGAAAAGTGCCATCTTGCACCCTTAAGTTCAAATCTGTTTACCTGTTGAACGGGTAGAGGTAGCACTGTCACTTTGACCCTGTAGCATGCACAGAGCCTTACTGTGATCGATGGGTGATGGGGCTCACATTTTTTATACAAATATACTGCTTATGTCTAATGACACTAAATGCAATGCTTTTCATCACGAATTCAATCAATTCAAACGTGAAAAAAAGACAATTTTCCAAAAGGGGTAAAATGTTGAAGGGGGTGGCTCGCAGATGGTTTCTTCCATTAATTAAGAAACACGTAAACCATGCTCCTTGGACAAACGCACACACATCTGAGTAGTTTTGGAACATCTGAAATTTACCGTTTTCAGAGGGGGAGGGGGAGAAAGGGGTGGGAGTGGGTCATTAGATGTGGGTGATTTTTTAATCTCAGCTACTGGAGAGCACACTATTGGGTCTGAGACTAGCTCTTCCCGACATTTTGAAGTGTGATATTTTTCCCGAATTTTTCGAAAATTGTATTTCTCTTCACTTTAAGGGTATCCCAGCGTGATGGGGGTGGCACAGACAGCTCGCAATAAGGGAGTGTCTTGATAAAACATGGGAGCTTCCTCAACCCAAATTTCACTCTGATACATTCTAAAACATAGAAGTTATGTTGCGATGAATTTACTGCGTCGCCAATTTTGTATTTTGCACCCGCGGCAAAGAGTAATTAGCAGTGTTATGTATGTTTTAAATCAAAAGATTGAAAAAAAAATTCTTCTTATCAAAGCAAATCTATCAATAAATCAATTTTAACATCTACCGAAATTTCAATAACTAGTTCTACAAATCATAAAAAACTTAGTGTATATTTAAATTACTTGTATTAAAAAAGTGGTTTGCGCAATGAATAATACAAGTGACCTATTTTTTCGTAATTCTTTCGTTTTCCAGATAATAGTTCTCCTTGCTGTGGAGGACTCGTGATGCGCGGGTCTGGAATGTTGGCGATATCAATTGTGTACATGATCATGAGCTTAGCATGGTTGTGTGTTGCCACCATGCTTATTGTTGGTAAGAGTCCACCATAAATTGTTTGGATTGGAATTTTTGTGCTTAAAAGTGCTTATAAATCAATGTTATTCCTGTGAAAAGATAAATAAATTTTCCTCTTTTCTCACCGAATGATCCACGTTTTTCTTACCAAATTTTCGTGCTGAGGTTAGCAAAGATTCAATAGTTCCTCTCATATTATTTAAAGAAATGATTTTGTTAAATAATATACGGCTTTGGACACTCAAGCAAATATCATTACAAAATGAAACTGAACTCTTTGGATTGATCGTCTTTATTGTGATTGCCAATCTTTGTACGGTGTGACATGTCTGTAAGAGGATTACTTTTTGTGGGGCCTTCATGATATTCTTCTTCAGTTCTAGCTTTTCCAAATTATTCTTAAACCTCTTCGATAAAATAAATTCGACAGATATCACTAAGGGGATAATTTCAATTTTGTCTAACTTCCATATACTCTTTATTATTATTATTATTAATAATAATAATATTAAGCTTTATCATTTTTCTATCCATAATTCGAAATAACTATAGATAATAAAATTTATTAATCAATCTTCTCCCTTTTTCGCGGTACGAACAAAAAAGAAAAGATGAAAGAAGAACCAACAATTCTGTAATACCATGATATAAACACGAATGACAAGTTCTTATTCATTAATGATATTTCACAATATTTTAAAAATTTTGATATGGACAGTAATCGACAATGAATGTTAACTTCAGGTGTCAGATATGAAAAAAATCAATACAAAACTACTTATGGTAATTATTTTCAAATTGTCTGACTACTTATTACTTATTTTCGAATTTCTTTCATGCGAATAAGACATTGTCAATTATAATCATTTCAGATTTGCTGAAAGAGATGAAACACTTGTCAGCACTCACAAAAACGTGGGCAAGTACAACAATTATCGTCTGCGTTTTGGACTTTGTTGTAGCAGTTCTTTTTGGTGTGGACTACGCGAAAATGGAAAATAAGAAATACATTCTTCTTGGGGTAGTAAGTTACTTCTGATAATTTAAAATACAAAACTGTGTTATTGAAGCGTAATATGTACCATCTAAAAGGAATAAATGAGCAATCATTGAAGTGTTTCTCGAGTTATACACTATCAACCTTTGGGGATGGCAAACGATTTCTAGCATACCCTTGCCTTAAGGATAATTGTTTTTGCAGGTGGAAAAGTATGTGTATTATGGAAAGATAGAATATTCATGAATATTTAATTCATGAAAATAATATTCAAAACATATTTAATTCAATTCATTGATTTAATTCATATTTTATTTATGAAAATAACTAAATTCATTTTAATCGAATTACCATTCTCACATGTTTAATTCATGAGTATTTAATTCATTAATATATTATTATCCAATGTGATGTATTATTTGATTGGATACTATTAAAATTAATACTATTAAAAAGACTTCTATTACTATTAAAATGAATGCTTAGTTTTTAAAATAACAATGACAAGATTCATCACATTACACGTTTCCTGATTCAAAACCCATAATTTTTTTTATATTACCCGCGAAGAGACCTTTTTATGAAACTTGTTTGTTACATTTGAGACAGTAGGTTATTTATTTTCCGTAAGCTTTTTACGATCAACACGCTTCTTGGGATGATGACTAACTAATGCTTAATGGAAAACCGATATCCCGGTGTTTCAAAACAACACAATAAAATGACCACCCCTGTGTCATGTGAATTATTATTTGTATCTATGCGGTATCGATTGGGGATAAAACACTCTCCTGATCATTATGGACAGTACAACATTTAGTTATCTTTTATAGTTTACTGGTATTTCTGTTAATACAATGATTATATTTCTTGTACAGAAAATGAATGAAATGAAATGAAGTTCGAGAACTCTCACTAGTGGGGTCGGCATAAACCAAAGAACGAGAAACTTTTGAGGAGTGTTCCCGTACGGGATTTACCAAACGATCGATACACGATAAACACGATGATTAGATTTTCGGCGGCCATCTTTAAGCAAATACACACCAGGAGAGACATTGCACTATTTGTTTGTAGACAGTCTACAGAGTGCCTAGATATATTGGCGTGATCGGGCTACTTATACTGCATCTTGTCTTAGCGTCCACACTTGTTTTTTTGTTTCGTAGTTTATTCTCCATCAAAGCAAACGTCGTTGTCTATGAGGCAGGTGACAGGGTGGTACTAATTTTGAGTGACAGAATGAATAAACGTTGGTGGACACGAGAGGTGTTCACTAAAGTATCTTCTTGTATATTTGGGTGTGATATTATTTATATTTGGGTGTGAGAATTGTCACCTGAACTGTTGACAACCTGCAACACTGATAGACAAACTGCAGCTCGATAAAAACTTTTCAAATTAAAATGGCGTGAAGTGTTCGGACGTTAGGGAGAGACTGACTTCTCGTTGAAGAACGTGACCTCACCGCTGAAATAATATGCAATGTGTTTATGGTTGCACCTATTCTCCCATTCCAAGCTGCTTTTGGTTTTCCTTATTAGTTACCCGATGACTTTATACACATCGCCTAATATGGTCTTCGAGACCAAAATCGAGAGAGATTTCCACTAGCGTGTACTAGGCTATAGAGTTTGAGGGTTGTTGTTGCAAGCCTTCTTCGACTTCCCTGTTGAACGTTGCAACAGACAGGAGACGACTGTCTATTGAGAGAATCGGCATATCTACTCAGAGGGGGTAATGGGAGGGTGGGAGGGTATCTTAAGGATTTGGAACAACAGTAAGCAAGGTGACTGGCGAGATGGACACTCAATAAATATAAGTAGGGATATCTCTTAGTGTTAGTGGGGTAATGTTGAAGTAGATCAGATCATGTGAGCTTTGGAGGTCCTGGCGATTCGAGGTGTCACCAAAGATTGGGAGGTGGAGATTGCACGAGACTGATAAAGTGTTTTTGGCGTTGTTAATTATATACTAATCAAATGGAGGGTATTCCCCAGATAGCACTTAGTACGAAGGATTTGTAGAGGAAAGTGTTCACCGATAATTTAATAAACTAGAAGTGGGGGCTAGCGCATTTTTATGGCAGCAGTATATTTGTGTACCTTTTACAACATTTGCGATCGGAAGTGTGACCCAGGACTGAGCTAAGAACATAATTTCCCAAAATATTTATTAGAAGTGTATTTGCGCAACTACGATAACACTAAAAGTATCAAATGGTATTTTTGAGGATTGTGTTAAACTGTTCTTCTTCTACCGTGTGATGAGTGGGAAAGGGTTCGCGCGTGCACCATGTGTTCTATGGAGAGAAAGCGACGTCGTCTGTAATAATGAATTCATGGACCACAGGTCCGCTTGGTACATACATCCAGACTAATATATACATGCGTAACGCGAAAGTGTGTCTGTCTGTTTGCTACCTGATCACGACTAAACAACAGAACCGATGGCGATGAAATCTGACAAAGAAATAGTTGTCCAGGATAAAAATTAGCTAACTTTAATTTTTAAATGTGTGATAAGAAAGATACAAATGTTTTTTGACGATAAATGTCGGGAAAATGGTGAAAAAAAAAACTTATATTCGTTTACGCTGCATAAACCGTTAGAGATAGGTGACAACTATTGAATGGCGATATTGTTTGAATCAAAAAGTTCTACATAAATTATTGATAAAAAGTTATTAAAAATAGACGTGTAGATATACTTCAATTAAAGAGAGTTTGACAAGGAAAAAATCAATCATCATCAAATATAAAGGACTATTTCTGTTGTGCATTTAACAAAGATAAGCGACTTAAATCGTAAAATTTCGACGAACAGTTTAGATTTTGTAATGAAATGGTGCAGCCGCGTTATACCTTGGAAGCCTAAATTCGACCGGTGCGGCTTCCGCGAGATGGTAAAGTGTATATAGTCAACTTTTGAATCAAATTTCTATTTTTTATGAATTTGAAAAATTAGGATACTGTACATATTTTAAGACCAGTAAGTAAAATAGTTTAATCTTATTGACAGTTCACTTTTTCCAGAGTAAACGTGTGTTCATTTAAGTGCCCCGGATAACAGATTTTAAGTCCTCGGTCGTAGGTGATGAGCGTTGTTAGGGGGGGGGAAGGTTGAAAGATAATATTTGCACAACTTAACTCTCTTCATATCAAGCAACCCTTTGTTTTACAGGTGTGTATTTGTATTTGCTTATAAGGGATATTGGTTAAAATACGTCAACTAATAGTGAACACATTATTCTGTAGGAGAGATACGCGTGTGATCCCATCCACTTACTAGCGTCTGGATTTCTCATGTCTCTGGCCGCAAGAGGATACGTGCTTTGGATTCTCAACTTAGTGATGGCTATCTGGCTGTTACTATCTACTACTGTGAGAGAGACACTGAAAAGTTTATGGTTCATTTCTTCTAAGTAATATTCAGAGTGCCCAAATAATATTGTTGTTATTTATGGTGACTTATTCATCTCTTTCCAACGACTCTTCTGAAACCGCACTACATTAATCAAAATAAAACACTATTCACTACCAGTATCTACCTACTACACACTGACGCTTTGTTTAATTTTTTTTTTTAACTTTACATTCCACAAATTAAATATATAATATTACGTTTCGACACTATTTTGATGTAACATATTAAATCATTATATTACTTTTCATCATAAGTTTTGCATTTCCATTACTTAAAATAGAATGATTTATCACTCGTTATTTCGAAAACATATATTTGTTGCATCTTTTCAAATTGCAGTAATTTCCAAGACTTAAAGCTTCCTGCTGAACGATTGCTTCTATAATGTTAGAAATTCATTTAATGTAATTACACAACTTTCGATTTATAGTTTATCCCATTAACTAATCTTATATCTAGTTTTGATAATGAGCAAAATAACAAATTCAGTTTTTTAAATTCCTTGTACGCACAATCACACTATTGCAATGGTACTTTTTATAATAATTGGTTAAAATTCTAATTATTTTTTTTCTGCTTTCCAGTTATGACTTCTTTCTAATTCTAATTGTAATATCACTTTCTGTTTTCAATCTTGGGGTAGTTTTGCGCATATCTTCTCAAACCCCATCCCAATCTTGTTTTATTCTCGCTTGTTCATTGGTTACTTTGATCAGAAAATGCGGGATGGTTCCTTGTTTGCGTCCAGCGGGCAAAATAGCTTATTTCCTTCAAGTGTTTATACGCAGATTAATTACACTTGGAAAAAATATTTACTTAATTATTAAATTACAGACGTCTGCGAGACACAATTCTTCCCTGGCATCATCTGAAGCCAGTGACGATTACAGAGATCCCTTGGATGCTGTCACACGAGATAGGTGAGCTTTTCAAAATTCCATAATTCATAATGTGATAATTCAAATTTTATCTTATTATTATTATTATTATTAAATTTATCATAGTATAATTATATTACAAATTATACAATAAAATAATATTTTTTAAATCAAAAGTCGAGGCATAAATTCAGTCCTTTTATTTGAAATCAATCATCATGAATACTCTTTAAAAGATAAGATACGAAAAAAATTTGGGAGCTAAAGTGTTAGGAAATTTTTTTCCACAGCCCCAATCATTTTCCAAAGCGGCCTTGGTTGGATAGGGAAAAGTTGGATGCATCGCAGACTCCATCGATTGCAACTTTGGACGACATTGACACAGCTAGAGGTACTAGATTGCAACCTGACACCGTCAATTACGCCGCACAAATAAATCCACATCGTAAGATGCAGCGTGGAACACTTCCTCAGGTAAGCGAGAGATGTAGGCAAATATTTTGGAATTGGAATATTTCAATCGACGACCAAGAATCCCCAACCCCTCCGTTGCTCAGGTGGTAGCGTTCCTTTCTCTTTCCTGACCTCTCTTGGTCACCTTATGTTCTTTTCGATCCCGACGCTATTAGGGCTAGGGTATTTTTCACTTTTCTCATTTTTGCCCCCCCCCCTCATTTTTTTGTCCTACCCCTCATTTTTTGTCCTCGATGTTTTGATGTATGTTTTGAGATATGTTATTGGTATGTTGTAATGCAGGAGGGTTTTTAGTGGGTATGGTTGTCATTCGGCGAGCCCCACACGCGGGGTGAGTCATGTTCGCTCTCCCTAGTGCGTAACTGCATTTTCCCTACCTGTACAAGTTTTTAGGGCTCAAATGACCTTTGATGTCGATGAGCCGTAAAGCCCCACAAAAAAAATTAAAAAACCGGAAATAGAACATCAGAACACTTCTGAGAAGTATATGATAATACACAATGAAGTATTACGTAACTCGCGTACAACTCCCTATTAATACTGTGTATACCAGTATGGTCACATGCAACAGAGCTGTCTAATGTTCTGACTCAAGTATTCAAGTAATATCCTTTCCAAATAAATGAGTCGAGTAGCATCTTTTCTTGTAATTTTTAAATGATGTTGTTTCCAAAAGGAAGTGAAATGTTGTGAAGCTCACATATGCACTTTCGGATTGAGGTCAGATACGTTGGCAGGTGGTATCGAGTTTAGTAGGGCACCGTGACGCGGACTAGATATAATATAAAAGTCTCATAGGAAGACACGTTCACGCTCATTTTGGCACTCACTTGGCCGTATCATTTTGCTGTCACGACGTCACCGTGGCCCTGACCGGCCGCCCGCAGAGGATCGCTGCCACGACCACCCATCCGGCTACATCATGAGCGTCCGCTCTAGAATTACTCACAACGCCGCCGATACAACCTGTTCTCGAACCTCGTAATCAGTGAGTATTAAACACGTACTACCCACGAATGGCGTTTCACTGTGGAGACTGACCCCGCCTCCTCCTCTCCATCCAACCGTATTAAATGTCGTCTCTTGTTGGCCCAGACCGCTCGCTGGAGCCGATGTAACGCAAGAGCCCACGACAGAAAGATGAACCAATAGGAAATCATCAACACAATTAATTCTCTAAAGTACGATACTTCATGTGTGATTTGTAAGTCTGGTTTCGCAGAAAAGGAACTCAATTTGGGGGGGATATTAGCAAATTAATGTATATCTGTCCAACTGGGAAGCTTTCTTTACAGTCCGGGTGTCATACTATATTTTGCATCAAATTTTTCATCAAACGTTGAGGGGTACGGTTTCTGTTATAAATCAATGATGTCAGAATTAATATTAGGCGTAGCATGTATTGTAAAAGAAAATAGAAAATTGTGATTGGTGATGTCCCTTCGTATACCACGGTATGAAAAAGAATATTACAAGTCTAAATATTTAAAATTTTAAAAAGTATTACCTAATTTTTTCAGCTTCTAATAATATATATTTATTGATGAGAATCAAGATATCGCGTTACAAATAAATAAATATGATCCATTAGTTTTATTCGTTGGGCAACATTTTGCCAAACCCCATCCCGTGCATGCCCGATCGATCAAAACTATTGAAAATGTTCCGTAGGTTGAGATTGAGTTGACCAGCGTTGATGTATATGATGATTATTGATGTGTACAGAGTCCTGTGTATGGTCCCATGTCCCCTGCTTCATCGTCGTCTCCGCGACAGAATCAATCTCCGCCGCAGCCTCCAGTACAGGGTCCTGGTGGACATCCAGCTCCTCAATATGGCCGAATTGCTGTTCCCCCACGTTCCGTGCTTAAGAAGCCGCCGCCGCCTCCATCAACGGCACCCACCCCTGTAACTCCCGTCTCCCCCAGCAGCACCTACAATTGGCCCCAACGAGTGCAGCAACAGGTACGTGCAGTTTGTTGGTAATACCCATTAGTATGACATTTGATCCAAGAAGGAGTGTTCTTCACGGCGATTTAATTCAATAACAACATTTATAATAATAACAATAATGATAATAATAATCCAACCTAGACATTGCAGTGCCAAACACAAGTACACTCCATTAAACCTATTAGAAGCTAGAAACTTAGACAGTGAAAAAATTTCAAGGAAAGCAGACAAAAAGAGCATGGCACTGCACGGAAGACACCCTCATGACCTGAGCAATACCAATGTCGACAAGAAAACGTCGAACGCAGGGCTCAAGCGAGGGAAGCTTTTTCCTGAAACAGAAGGGTTTGTTATGGCCATCCAGGATCAGGTTATTCCCACTAGGAATTATAAGAAATATATTATTCAGGATCCCCATACGGAAAATGATAAGTGCAGGAAATGTGGAACTGCTTTTGAAACAATTCAACATATAACCGGAGCTCGTAATATGTTGGCACAAACTGATTATTTACATCGCCATAACCAGGTGGCTAACATAATTCACCAAGCATTAGCTTTAAAGTATTGTCTTATAGAAAAAAGCACACCTTATTACAAATGTGAACCGGTTGACGTTTTAGAATCAACAAATTTCAAATTATATTATGACAGGTCAATAATCACGGACCGTACAATTCATAACAACAGACCAGACATAGTGCTAAAAGATGAAATAACAAAGACAACTTATTTGACTGACATAGCTGTGCCAAACACTCACAACCTTCAGGAAACAATTCAGGAGAAATATCAGCAATACAGTGACCTTACGGCAGAAATACGAAGGATATGGAACATGGAGAGAGTTTACATAGTACCGGTAATAATGTCCGCTACAGGAGTCATCCCTATCTCCCTCCACAATAGTATTAGCATGTTAAAATTCCGTAAGACCATGTATGTACAACTTCAGAAAGCTGTTTTGCTCAACATATCAAGAATAGTCAGAAAATGTTTGGATCATCCACAGTGAGTGTGCTTGGTGTAGCCCGTACCTCACTACGACCAGCAGAAAAATCTGAGATCCGGAACAGAATAAAATAATAATAATAATAATTATTATTATTATTATTATTATAATTATTATAATTATAATAATAATAATTATTATTATTATGATATCGATATCTACTCCGCCAGAACCAAGGAGGTTCAATTCTACATCAATCTCTCGCTTCACTAATCAATGTCTTGAAAAACTGATCCTCAACCGTACTATCGCTAATCCCCTGAACCAGTGTTGGAGAATGACATTCATAAGCTTTACTACGACAGAATCATACATTGTGAATGCAACAGAACGCAACAAACCTGACTTAACTCTCTGAGACATAATAAATAAAATAACCTTCATCATTGATGTAGCCATCCCCAATAATCTCAACATTCAAAACACATATACAGAGAAAATAACAAATACCGCTACCTAGCATTCCAAATTCAACAGCAGTAGAAAACTTGTACAAAAATTATTCCCATAATTATTTCAAGCACAGGAATCGTACATAATATACTTCACAGAAACTTAGACAAAATTTCAGTTAATAACCAACCGTAATTGTCATGCGGAAATCCATAATTCTTAATACATGCAATATAGAAATTTCTTACAGTAACTATAGATAGGGACACCTGCTTGGAATATCATCCCCTCAGCTGACCAATACACCACGAGAAAAAATAACAATCAAAATAATAATAATAATAATACACCACACCACAATCACACCATTGAGAATTTAATTTTAGTTTTTAAGTTTGTTTTTTTTCGCAGAACAACAACTGGCAACAAGGTGTGGGAGACAACATTGGAAGACCACAAAGTTACAACAGGAGATACTAATGAAAATAACAATCTCAAACCTTGATGGACACGTCTGGTGAGCAGATCAGAAACATCAGGGGAAGAATACGATAAAACCGGATCCGGACCGAACTTAACGGTTTTAACATTAACAGTTTCCTGTGTGGTAATTTATTTCCATAATGTTTACTTTGTGTATTGTATTTCTCTCCACTTTGTATATATTACAATATTCATGCCTAGTGGTTACATTCACTATATGCTATAATTGTTTAAGTCTGACAATCTAGATATTAAAACAGATGTATTAATTTACTGGTGTAAACAATTTGTTGATTTGATGATACCTAGCTTAAGATGTGTGTGATCACTTTAAATGTAGAGATACTTCTTCATATATGAACCATCTTGAACCAAATATTCTGTTACATTAGAACATTATTCAAAAATAAGCACTCTTTTCTTAATTGACCTCGCATTTTATGGACTGAAACTGGGAATAATGAGGCAGAAAAATATCAGAGCTGGAGAACCTCATTGCTTGGACAGCGTCAAACTTTCAATTTTTCGAAATAAATTGATCACTTAATTTGGAGCATTCCGTATGTCATTGACCCTCTTTCTTGTTTCTTCGTTTCTGAGCTTATACCAGTGGTAGATCTAGGATTATATTATTTTTGGGGTGAGGGTCCCATATCTCCAGAAGGTCTGGAGGGTTGGAAACATTTGGTAATTTTGTTGCAAAATGATGCAATTTTACGTCAATATATGATTCTATGAGAATATATTGTTAACTACCCAATGCAATTATAGGTGTAATGTAATAATATCCAATGTAATAGTAAATGTACCAAACAATAATTTTAATTTTCACGAAATACAAGAAAACTTATTTTCTCTCTTTTTCTGGGAGGGGAAATATCCCACTGGCTTGTACGTACAAAGGCAGTAAAAATCTGGTTAACCTCGTTATATAGCTAACTAACTACAACTAAACCCCGCCATATATTGCAAATACGAGTATTTATGTGAAAACCCTTTTGAAATTGAAATTGAACTTAATGATAGGTTCTCCCTCAAGTGTCCTGAATGATTAGACAGAGTATCTTTTTCGTGGTGTAGCATCTTTAGTGATTGGATGGTTTCTTCCACTGCCAATAGATAGCATTCGTGTCGTTATATTGACGTCAAACGCATTGAGTACATTCGACTAATTGTAAGTCCATCGACACACAAATTCCGAAACTGCTGCAACAAGAGCGTATCACTTTTAGGTGAGGTATCAAAACGAAATCGACGAATCAGTTTTATTTATCAGTTTAGACCGAAATCAAATGAGAAATCAATCCATGAACTACATTTATCTTCAAAGCGATTTTTTTTCATTTCGTTTTTTTTTCACGGTTTTTTTAACGTGTAGTATTTAGTGGTTCCAGGTGTAAGACAACGTGAAACGTTTTATATATGATGTAAAACAAATTATGTCAATGATAAAATATATTAATTCGTTTTAAAATTTATGTAAGCTTACATCGTCTAAACGACTATGTTAAAAAAGAATATAACAAATATTGTAAAATCTTTTGTTGGTAATAACATATCTTATGTGTATGAGTCAAATGAACTTAATAAGACACTCCTTTGCGATAATGACAGAAACGTTTGGTATTGCATATTTTATTAATTATTTATTTATTATGAGTTGAAATTTCTTTTATATAATTATTTCATTTTTATCACTTTTCACTTACTTTGAATATGACAGTTAAATATATAAAACAAATTTATCTCATACATCAACTTTACAATTATGCCGCTTTAATAAATTTACCTAATTGAGTACCTTTTATAAACAGTTGAATACCGAAATAAAATGGAGAGTGAAAATTAATTCTGATGTTTACCGTCAGCTTGAATCCAATCACGCTCAAATTATTATTGGAAATCGAAACCGATTTTTTTTGTGAGGCTTTACGGCTCATGTCGACATCAAAGGTCATTGGGGCCCGAAAAACTTGTACAGGTAGGGAAAATGCAGTTACGCACTAGGGAGAGCCAATATGACTCTCCCCGCGTGTGGGACTCGTCGAATGATTCAACCCTACCCACTAAAACCCTCCTGATCTACATCACACCAAAACATATCTCACAAAATACATCAAATGGAGGGGGCCTAAAATGAAGGGGGTACATAACATGAGGGGGGACAAAGAATAAGGGGGGACAAGAAATGAGGGGTAGGAAAAAAAATGAGAGGAATGAGGAAAATGAAAGATACCCTAACCTTAATAGCGTCGGGATCGAAAAGAACAAGAGGTGACCAAGGGAGGTCAGGAAAGAAAAAGGAAGGAGCATGGCACAAGTAAGTGGAAGTAATGCCAGACCCAGCTCGGGGCCCCGTGTTCGCCAAACACGTACTTACTAGATGTAAGATCCATGGGGGGTAGAAACCGAAAATGATTCATTTAGTTTCATTCCTTTCTTTCATGAATTACTGCAATCGTAAGATGAAATTATTGCAAGGGCTTTTATGACTTAATTGCTGACAAGCCCCAATAATAACAATAATATAATAGTAATAATAACAAGAGCTTGACTGAACTTGACAATGTCCATTCATCAGGTGCAGAAGATGAAGCTTCAAGATGTGGAAGATATTCATAAGTAATAATGATAAGGAGGAGAAGAAATAATGCTTATGTGACGTTAATTTGAATAGAGCTCCTCTAGAAGGGCAGAGTTAACGTTCTTCATTTCGGTCAAATCAACCAGGAACCATTCGATAATATAGTAGTCGTAATGAATAAGATTCGCTTTTGGAAGCGATGCACAAGAATTAGGAGGAAACGCTTTTTTACTCGCAATTCACTAGTTTTAGAAATTAATCGATTTTATCGTCCATCGCAAAATATTATAAACGGATAAAATAAGGATTCGGTACTTCTAATGCGATTACTACAATTTATTCTGAAATTTGTTTGGCACAAAAAATATACAGAACATATATAGGAACACACAACTCTACTACTCACACAATACAATATAAAAAATTTAAAAAATCCCTTGCAATTGATTGCGCAATATTACATTGGGCTCATTCTTTGGATCCGTGCATTTACATTTATTACTTATACAATAAATTATGGTCAAAAAATATCAAAGCAAGCACGAAATGAGCCATAATTAAATCCTTTTTTCTGATATTCAATTAACAGTTCTTTTAACATCTTTTCCTCTCTTCTTTCTTCCTGAAACAACCCCAAATTTTACAATAACTGCGACAGATTAGATTCCAATGAAACGTTCTCTTTTGCAAGATACTTGCTTTCACTGAATTACAAAATTAATGCAAGTCCCTAATTAACGTAATCACTTCGCACAATGTCCGCCTCACAGAGACGTATACTCACAACCAGCGTATTTTCTCCGAAATCGTGTCCAACCACCACGGCTAGATACACCCCTTTTCCTCCAACACAGGCTGCAACAGCTGCTACTGGGCTCGTACAGTGACCTTTAACCAACGACTGCTTCCAACGCGGCTTTCCACGCGCTACCTCGTTTGCGATCGGCTTTGCGGCAAATTCTTTCAATCACCGACGTGCGACTGTTTTCGCATTCGTACGATTCGTAACTCGGAAAAACTTTTCCAATACGTAACTGGCTTCACTTGGAACCCTTGATAAACTATTTATTACGCGTTCAACTTGCGTTTTACTCGGCCGTTCCTTAATAACTTCGACTGTGATAAATACCACAAAAAGTGAATTTCGCAACTTGCGTCTTTACTCTCTCTCGAAATTATCGAATTCAAAATCAACGTTTTGATAATTTACTAGAAATTCGGAGAGACTCGTCCCCTCTCGACAGTTCGCGTACGATTGAGACTGGATTCTCACCGCCGATGGTCCGCGTGATAGTGAGACTAGATCAACCGCCTCTTCCGATGTCCCGCGTAATAATGAGACAGATACCTGTCGTGTTTCCACCTTCTCAGTACTAATCCCCACTCCTCCTAAAATTCATGCACAGCGCATTCCGCCAATCAATCGTC
>NNCF01128727.1:167556-234216 GCA_002313205.1 Laupala kohalensis
AATTTCTAGGGTGCCGGATGTCCTTCCTGCCGCACCTCCCCGTGGCGGGTGATCCATGAATGACATGAGGGTGATTGATGATGAGTGAGTGTTGTGGTGGAGTGATAGGCAGGGGAATGTTCTTGTTCATGAATGTAATGTTTCGTGTTTAACACGAGTCCGGCCCCTTAGTTTGCTAAACGGAACTACTTACCAGACTGTGGTCGCACTACTCGTTATATGTGATCGTATCTTATAAATGTGGACGTACACTGTATATATTTTTGTTGGAACATTCCTGTGTGTCTACAGCGACATCTCGGGACCAGAGTATGATCCCGAGAGCGCCCACCAGGTTTGTCCCGTGTCGGAGACTGCCGACTCAGTCGGCCACCCTACCCGCCCGGGCTGGGCTGGGATTATGGGCTACAGGTGACCTCCCAGTATACTGGTAGACGGGGATACGTCTAGGTGTCAAATCCCTACTATTTTATGCACAGGCAGTAGCCGAGCAGCGATCCTGCTCACCGATCGGAAGTGAACGCCAAGCCAATGGAATTCGGAGCTTCCTTCCCGTGCCACTGATGGGGAAACCACTACCCGGCAGAGACCAACCCATTTAAGGGGCGTCAGGTTGTCCATAACCTGAGGGCTCAATGCCCCTACCCTAGGCAGAGGAAACGGGAATACCCGGAGAAAACCTTCCGCGAACACCGCTTCGTCCACCACCTGGAATTGTACTTGGTTCGGACCGGGTTTGAACCCGTGTCCCCAGAGGTAGCGCGTTCGGCACTACACCACGGTTCGTCCCTCATTGTTGGCATACATATTTGGGATTGTCTGAACTCAGAATTTTTTTCCCTAGAACCTAGGCGGTGTCATCAGCTGAATAATCGCGTACATGAATCGGCAGGTAGGAGGGAGTACCATCAAGCCTCCGTTTAACAACACTGTTCAATACTTGTCTACTTTCAATCGTTGAATGAACTTTCCTCATAAAATTCATTAAGAACCCTAGGAACGTAAAATCCATTACGGTTCTCAGTTCATATTTTATGAAAACAGTTTTTTTTTGTTTAAGGCAACGTATTGCAATATTTTATACAAACGTTTCATGGAGGCTTAAGTTTTTATTTTTACACGCAACGTTTCGACTGCTGATAAGTCATCGTCAGGTGAATGTAACGCAGTTCTATTACCAGCTTCTCCTTCACAGCAATCACCATCACAAAGTCATGAAACTGATTCTGGATTATTCACGATAAGCACTACTGGTATTTACTAATAGTGATAATAATAACAACATTAATAATAATAATATTTATTACATCACTTCAATATTGATTTTCTGTGAATAAGTCAATCTCATATTTCACTTGCACGTATCATATTATAGACAGGCACATTATGTTCACCAACCATGGTATATTAATCAATACTTCTTTTAAAGATTCAATATGTGTGATTGATTTATTATTATTATTAATTTCCGTAGAACAAAAACTGATTTGTCCGATACAAAATCCGGAATTCTGAGCACTTGCCATATAGCAAAAAAAAAAACTGTCCAACCACGAGAACTAAGAGCATATGTTTTGACAATTCCAACCTCTCGTCTTAATAGACTCCATTTAGAATTGTTGGGAGGCAGAGTACAAAATTTGTGTGTGGCAGGTAACCATTTAGGAATTAATCAAATTTAATTCTGTAGAGTACGAAGCAGATAATCATTTAGAGTCAATGAATCCAAAATTATCCAATGGGGTTGCAGTCATATTTTAAACTATTTAATTTAGATTTTTTATTTCTACGTACATTCGGGAATAATTAAAATAATTTCATGAGCAACAGTTGTACTATTTATATTACACGTAAATATACGTGTCTTTGTTTTGAGCTTTTCTATTTTTTATTCACGTAACAACCTATTTATTAATTTTTTCTAATACTAACATTTAGACAGACGATATGATTGTTGGATTAAATATTTATTGGAAATTACTTGCAGCGAGATTTGAAAAACTTGCAAAATTTTACTTTTTCATAACTCAAACTTTTTTATAAACTGTGACGTTAAACACGACAATAAAATTGTACGTATCAATTACAAGTAATCAAAACAGATTTTTTTGAAAATTTAAGTTTTTTTGTTCAGTTTTTTTTAGAAATTTGATTTGAAAATCAGTCATTTTCATCTAATACCTTAGTTTGAAGGTTCGTAAAAGGTAAAGAGTTAATGGTCTCTAATTTCGAAAACTTCTAGTGGTATATTATATCTCTGGGAAGAAAAATATTGTTGTTGTTTAATTCCTCCTATTTTATGTATATTAAGTTGGTTCATATTTTGCAGATGTATTAATAAATCAGAATATTCTGTAGTTTATTTATATTGTAAAAAGCAGAAATATAAAATGATATGTAACAGGAAAATAAAACAATTTTTTTGAATTTTGTTTTAAAAAATCTACTGTTAATCGATGTGGTCGTAATTTCAAAAACGTGCAAATTTTAAGAAATTGTAAACAGTTAATAAACAAGGTTCTTTCTTTTCTATTACTTTCTACATTTCCTTGATGAATAAATTAATCCAGCAATAAAGGAAAATGTTTTGTAGACAGTAATGTCTTATAAGAAATTAAATTACAAAACTATTATGAACCGACAAATAATAATCATAATATGTATCAAGTTATATAAAATATTAACAATAATTTTTTAAAAGATTTTTTATTTTCTTAAATATTTTCTGCTTTCGAGATACTTTTCATACAATACCCCAATTAAATTATTACAGTTCCTTATCACTCTATCTATAAAAGAACATTTTGCAAGATTTGATACAGCTAATATTTATACTTCTCCAATTTGTGAGGTAAACATTCGAATTCATACATTTTTACCACATACCCATTTACCAAATAGATTCATCAGAAAGTATTCATTTCATTCAATCAGTTTCAAGTACCTTATTTTTCCGAATTTCTTACATATAATAAAATATGTACTTCAAATCCAAAAATAATTGTCTGAAAAGACGCAATTTAAATTTGAACTAAGTTTTCACACAAGAGTCTTATATTTCATTGAAATAATGATTTGAGTTTACAGAAGATTCTAGAAATCCATACATACACTGGAGGAAATATCCCCAAGATTTTAATAGTAACGAACACTACTTCAACATTTTGTTTTAAGAAGAAAACCTTGAAATTCGAAAAGAAGTTTAAACCAGAATTCTTAACAATTTATTTCTTTTGAATGAAATTCACCCTTCTCTCTGCATTTACTCTGCGTGTGAGGTTAGTGTATCGTAGAAGAGTTGTTAAATATACGTTTAAAGTTTTCACCTCACGTATGCCCTTGCCAACAAAAAAAAGAGAAACGAATCCCGAACAAACTAATAGAGCGATTTGATGTATACCGTGGTGAATGAATGAAACGAAAAGTAAATAATTTTATAAATACCTACAATTTTCGATAAATCACATTCACGACATTTACAGAAGTTAAACGTATAATTTTCAGCGGAATTAAAACTCACACCAAACTGCTATCGATTTTTATCATTTGTATGTACCATCAGTTTAACTTAGTTAAAACTACACTTATGGCTTCAAATTTACTTACATTTTGGGTCATTTGTATGATATAATAAAAATACGGTATGAAAACAGGTGTTTTATTCCCATATCTACAGAAGAATCATATAAGGAAAAATATATCTAGCAAGTGAGTGTGGTTATATTATCAAGTTATCATCACATATTCGATAAGAACTCGATAAAATATCAAGAATCAGTAAACTCAGCAATAGAATTTTCTGAAGAAAAGCTTCAAGTAATCGTGAGGGCACATGTTCGAGTATGATTACATCTATGAATGGTACCTCTTTAATACTGGTTAATACCTGTTTTGTGATTCGCACAGGGAAGAGGTTAGCTGGTCAAAGAAACTAATAAACACTCACACCTCAGCAAATCTAAACAAACATATTTTGTATGGTTTTGCATTGAATGTGACCGTCAACACTGTATTATCTCTCGAAATTTGTATAATTTCATCGCAAACTAAGATGTTGACATTTCTTACGTATACACGAACTTCATTCTATATTGTTTCGCATGGCATTAAGACAAATTTATGAACATATTGTAAATTATGATAGAATGACGCAAAGTCAAAATTATTTTCAAGAGTATATTTCCGCAAGTCACATTACTTTCTTGAGTTGTAAGTTCCCCCCTCAAACACCCCATTGAGACCTTCGGCATATCAAATTTTTAATTCACATTGTCGTTTCTATGTTAAAGAACTTACAAGCTCGTTACGTATACATTTCCCATTTGAAAATAATTTCCCCCGTGGTTATAAAAGTGAATGAAAATATGTTATCTGAACATACTTATTGCTACTTTATTGATTGGGTTGATTCTGTAGATCACATTCCTTTCGGTGTCTTGGTAAAAATACTTGTACACAAAATTATTTAAGTCTATATTTTGATCTTGTGTTGCAATGATGGTACGTGAGTGACGACACAGTATGCAGCAGATTTTCTAGTTTCCTTAGTTACTTTTCTTATTACACCATTACATGAAATTTAATGAAACCAAACCACATGATTAGGGTGAAGGAATAGGGAAGGAGCGATGTTGTGTTGTCGGGGAATCTAAGGTACCGAACAGTCATTGGTCTCGAGACGAGGGAAACGCCATCTGAAATCCTCATCTACTTCGGTTTTAGTATTTGAGTGGGGAAACAATCTTCCTCTGCAGAAGAAGAGATGTCACCAATTCACGACTTTTTCATTTCTCTTTTATTCATTGATAGTTTAACACATTTACAAACATTACACTTTAGCATAAGTTTACTCGATACAACATATTAACTCACATTTGATAGTCTCTGTATTCAACAGAGTCATTCTCCTAAAACATTTCTCTAAACCTGACAATGTGGAATCGACCCAATGATAAAGACCATAAAACAGTGAATTTAAAGAAATTTTATTTCTTCTACATTTGTGTAATATTTTAAACTTTAGGCTGTTAAAATTAAAAATTCGCGCAGTATGTTGCGGGGGATCTAGCTAATATTTTAGTATTAAATAAATGACCTTTTTTTTTATCTTAAACATAGTATCAAGTTTTCTTTAATCCTTTACAAATTAAAAGAAGGCAATCTATAGGGTCTTCCAAATATTTTCCATCAATGTTCAGGAAATTACGACCATTTTAGCATATTGCGACACTTGTTAATAAAATGTCGGGATAAATAATTAAACGTGTCTCAGCAACTAATTAAAGTACAGCACGCATTGTTATATCGTTTTTGCAAGGACTACGTTTTCAAACCATAAAAACAAAAAAGAATTGATATTTGCTATTATTATTCCAAAAACAAAACTGAGATTTTCTGTTGTTTTTTTCAATAACTAATAAACGAATGGTAACTTATGACGTCTCATTTTATAGGTTTTATTACGACCTATAAGTCGCTATTTGAACTTTTTTGTGTAGGACCCGAATCACTAGATAAAACAAGGATGAAACATTTTGCACGTATTGCACGAAGGCTTATTGCAAAAAATTGACCACCTTTACAATCCTTCAAAAGACATGAAATATCCTAGATTTTCGTATTTTAACTGATAAAAATACACCCTACCTCTTTTTTAAAAAATCCCCTATTTCTCCCCGTTGACTGGCCTGTTTCTCATGTATCATGCTTTAATGGAGCGCTCTCATTCAATTTAATGCGAGAATGGAACTCTTACACATACGTTTACATATGGTGAAAAATGATGTATTTCTTTCCCCCTATTAAAGTACTGTTTTGCTTTAAAAATATAATTGTTATCTCAATCTTGCTCATAAATTTTATCCTTTCTTTCCCATTAAAAATTACATTCCCATGACATGTGGTCTACTGTGCTCTTGTCTTCTTTGCATTCATAGATGTCGTCTTTCTATTATCAAACCTCTTTAAATATTCTCCAAAATTGCCATGTCCATAAAGAATTTCCACTCAGAAAGGTTGAGATTGAAACCATTTTTTCTTTTTTTCCATCGAACATCCAGAATAAAATCTTAACAACTCCTCCCAGTATTATCTTTCGTCGTCCTATTCTAGCAGCTGTCAAGTAACATGTCCGTCAATCTCTTCCTACTTTTTCTATTTTCTCTAAATATATCTTTTCCATTTATCTTTATTTTCCCTTTCTCTTTTAGGAGTCTCTCGTACTTCAATAACTACCTAAAGACCTATGGGCAAAATACGAGTGGTCATTTTTAAAGCCGGTGTCGAATCTGTTCGGTATGCACCGCTCGTTTTGAGTACACACATCAGCTGGATACTCTTGTAAATTGTTTTTCGTATGCCTGGATGGTCATTCTATCTTCCTATACAAAGGTTCCATAACAAATTATGGGTCTCATTCTTCCGGTATAAAATTTAACCATATGGGTTATTGAATATTTTGTAAATCCAACGACTGTCAGTTGTTGAGAGGAGCATCTTGTGATCATAAAATTTGATGATATGATGCATAGGTATCATTTCATAAGTATAGGTATCATTGAATGAAAAGTTAATGTACTGTCACAATAAATGACGCATAAATTTCAATCAAATATTAACTTCAATATAGAAAACTATGGTAAATATTTACTTCAATATATAAAACGTAATTATCATAGTATTCCTGTAATTTGACATTATCGGATATGTTATCCCCTCGGCGAAATTCTAATCTATTTTATTTAATTCTGCATGTACATAATCATTAACGCGAATCATAAGTTAACTCCACGTCTTAAATATATTTAACTGTAATAGTATATTGCCAAAATCCTCTCATAATGAAAGTAATAATTTTACTTCACATAGCTCTCCATGGCCAGGAACTTGTTTTATGAACTAAAATTGTATCTGTACTGATACTATTCCAATTGCTTCTATAACAGAGGGTACACTTTCAGTCCCACATTCACCCAAAGTCCATTGTACGGTTCTTCTATTTCATTATCTTCTCAGAATATTATTGTCATTATTATTCTTTGACTTATTCACGCTATTCTTTATACAGGGATCTTTTACCTGATCCGAAGAGCTGGGACTCGGTAAGAGGGTTGGAGCGCATGAGAGCACAATTAAATTTATTCCAGGAATCAAGTAGTGTTCTTGAAAGTATGAGTAGACGTCCCGTGGTTTTACAATAGTTCACGCTGCAATTTAACTGTTATTATCACGGTTTTGAGGACGTCACACTTTTTAATGTTACTGGGCTATCTCTCAATATTCTCCCTCACAAAGTGAATTTTTAGTTCAGAAATCTACAGTGATTCATTGGTGTACCTACATCTAAAGACATCTTAAGCGAGGGTGTTTTAGAGGCCTTCTTTGTTCACGTTACACACAAAATTAACTCTTTAACTCCCGAGTACCTATTCGGGGACGAAATGTTGCGTTATCTACGGCCAGGTAAAAATGGCAATGGACCGGGACTCGAACCTATTATGGCCGCAGGTATGCCACCACTGCACCACTCTCCTGTACACCACACAAAGCCGGTACACCACATACACATCCCTGGACTGCTCCGGTATCCCGCGACATATCCCATTCAGGGGATAAGTAACTATAGGTTGAAAGACTTTTATCCGGTATCCAGGTACCTACGAGTCTAAATGCAATTTTAAAACTTAACGAGTTTAAAACTTACGTAGGGGAGAATGGGTCATCGTGGATCGTTGACAATAGCGTTGCATGTGTTGCTCACACATGCGCACGCGCTCGCGACATTGTTGCTCTTACACTCCTCCAACTACCGAACTAATTTGTCATCTCTGTGCAGAAGTGGAAAATCACGTTTCAACACCTCGGACACCGAGTAAGTACGAAAGTATTTTTTACTTGTTTTGTAAAAACGTTTAGCTTCTACAAGAGTTGCAATTGTGAAGGGTTTAATACATTTTGATATTCTTTATGTAGAAGTATTTTATTGCTCTATTTTAGTCTCACGTGAAATATATAATTTTCCATGATTTTTTTGCTACAATTACTATCAATGGGGACAGTGAAGCGCTTTGTATTGGGTCACGTAAACAATGAGATAAAGTGTCGAAACAACCGTTGATCAGAAACTTTATAGGTGAAATGCCAAGAAACAGGAAGAGAAAGTCCAATATTGGTGTCCACACAGAAGATGAAATGGGTGCTGCTTTAGAAATGATATCCGATAGGCAAAAAATTAATAGCTGTTGCATGATCAACGAATATACCTTTCACAATGATTATGAAAATATCATCGTCTCAAGATCCTATTAACACCGAAATACTTCAACCAAATTATTCTGTGCGAAAAAGTTTCCAGAATGCTCAAAAGTTTCCAGACTTGATTTATTATTTGACGAAATGCAGCAAGGTGTTCTATGGACTTACCATACCAGAGACAAGCAGACTAGCTTTAAAGTGGCAAGTATGAACAACATGAAAGTGCAATAAAGATGGCATGAAGCACAGCTGACAGGGATCTAATGGTTTTATAACTTGTGGAAAAATGCCCTGATAGTGACCTCAGAACGTCTGAAGGATGCAGTTTGAGTTGTATCTCGACGGTCAACCGCGACAATGTGAAATGTTTTTTTTACAATTTAGAAAATGTTATGTCTGGACAAGAAGTGATCGGTAATGGAACCAGAGGGTACAACTTGGGTACTATGACCGTTCAAAAAGTTTGCCAAGTTGTTGGCAATTAAAGGACAAAAGCGAGTATCAAAAGTAACCAGCGCAGAAAGAGGTACTCTAGTGACCACATACTGCGATGTAAACGCTTTTGCGTAAACATTACCTCCAGTAATGATATTTCTCAGAGTCGATTTCAAACATCATGAGATTTAAGATGCTCTAGCTTTGGGCCTAGCCATACAATTTGGGTGGATGAACGGGGAGGTGTTTGTCATTCAGCATTTCTATTCAGAATTCAGCAAGACTATACAACTTTTTATAACCCACACAAATAACAGAAAAGATGATCCCAGCCTCCCGATTTGAGATAATAATGATGTACACATGCGTCCAGGCTCTGAATTTGCCCCAGACATCGGCGTGACGGTTCTATCACATTCGATACGGAAAAAACAGCAATTAGATGTTGGTAAGTTTTGTAACCTAAGCAGATGCGATTATAATATTTTATAAAAAAACTCAATTTGGTCTAAAAAGTTTCTGAGATTGATATTTTTATTGTTAATAATAAAAATATTTTGAGACTAAATTCCTGCATACTGTTTTGAAGTTTAATAATTTAGTTAAATATAAAGAGTTATTTTGAAGTTAAAATGTTTTACTATACTGTAAATAATCATTATTCAGTGAAACCCAGACGATTCACTGTACCCTTCATCCCTGATACACTGTGACCCATGCGTGGGTTACAATCGATCAAGCCCCATTTAAAAAAAAAACTGTTTTATTTCATTACTAAACTTCCCAATACCCGTCTTTGTCATTATTTTTCAAAATTAGATAACTGTTAAGTTTGTTTTAACTGGTCATTTTAAAGTGAAAATAGTAGAGTTAAAACACTTTCGAAAAAATAAAGATCCACTGTTCCCCATATTCCCGTACTCTATTGTTGTGATTGGTACAGCTTCATCCGTCCATCTCGGTGGATGGATTCTCGTGCTTATGCCTTATTTCTATTTCCTTGGACAACATGATTTTTATCATCACAGGCTTGATGGTGGTTAAACTAATTTCAAAATGATTACACAGAATTAGTTCGAATTCATATTATTTTTCATTCTTTGAAATGATAAAACATAATTTCACCATATGGAACTAAGATTGTGTGGGCGGGGGAAAACCATGTGTTAATGTCGATGGTTGAGCGATAGTGTATCGATAAGCTTTTTTGATAAGCGATAAGCATCCACTGTACTCGGGAACACACCAGACTGTGCTACCGCCGCTCCCATTGTACATGGAGTCCAACGTTTTTCGGAAGGCGGCTCTCATCGCCGCGTCTTGCACATTGGTAAGTGTACTCCATCAGTGAACTCCCTACCGTCGTATTCGTAGAAGGTTGAAGTATTCGGCGAAATGCCCCCAGTCCCAAAAGCAATTGTTGGAACCTTAATTCTTAGGTTTATTTTGACGTGAATTCGAAATTATGAAACAAATCATCCTTCGAGAGATATAAATGTTTAAAACTATAAAATTCTTATTGTTTAAATTAGTTTATTAACATTAGGCAAATTAGGAGTATAGTTCGTGAAACAGAGGAACACAGATCATCCAGCATTTTATCTTTTCTACAGGATGACAAATTAAATTGAAGAAACTAGTATAATGTAGGTTAATCATAACGCAGAACACTAATGGTCATAATTTACTGAATCTCTAGACACAAAACACGGATCACAATCTAAGGAAATCTGACGAGAAGAACTGAAGAATATCCGTTTTAACCACCGAGTCCCCAAACTATTATCTAACAGATTTCATGTCAGAAAATAAGAGGAATTCTCCGGTCTTTGTTGATATAATTATCACACTAGTTTGTTTTTTTTATACTTGAGATCGTGTAAATCGTGTTGTAAGTAGGCGTCAGTGACGCTCTATGGTACATTACTGAATATTCACAGATTTTTTATTGGAACCGTTTTGTATTTTGGGATTTGTGTTTTACCCCTTTTGCACCCAATAATCAAATTAACTCGTATGCTAACTGGACATTTCAATTTTTTAGACCCAAATATTATCCTCCTACCTGAAAATCGTTTTAAGTTAAAAGAGCATGCTTTTCTTATCATTGAACTACTACTGGTTTTTTCATTTAATAGTTCATATAATGACCGTAGAGATTCAATTTCAGATTCCGTTTAAACATTTTTACGTATTATAGCGAAATCATTGAAATTTGTATACGGAGATTTTGTACTAATTGTACTATCCATTATGGAGCAATCTTCTTCTTATCAAGTGATTCTGAGAATACGTTCTGTTAGTCCGTGAGGTATAAGTCCGTTAGTCCGTGAGGTTTGTAAGAGGTATAAACGACGTTATATGCGACATCTCGTACATTCAAAATTTATTTTCATTTCTATTTTTTTCGCCCATTCTTCAGAACTTTTGGATACTAAGATAAACAACCAGGCAACCTCCGGGATGGAAGTCAGGGCTTTCGTCTAGTCAGTTGTTCGTTAACTTTTTTTTTTTTGTTACCAAGATCAAACTAACTTATTTTTTGTGAACATTTATGAAATATAGTCTTCTTTCAAGGTCGGTGTGAGTGTTTCATTTCACTTCCTTACTATACCCGTCCTATACTTTAGGTCTTCTTAAACTCGAAAGAAACAATCTTGATAGCAGATTTTACTTTCTCTCGTTTCCACTATCAACGGTGAATAATTGCTCTCCAAAATTAAATGGTGGGGACGACTACAAATATTTTCAATGGGAACCCTACTTGCTAAAACAAAATTTTTATTTTATTAGAGAAAATGGTTTATTTTGTTTGATTAAATTGCGCTGTTATCTAATAAAACATGTATCACCAGTTCACAAAGTTTGATAGTCGTTTAATTCATACTTCTAATCCAATTCTTAATAAATTCTTATAGAAAAATGCAAAATGTGACGAGTGATTCATGAGAAATTACAACAAGCAATTATCATATTACGAAGAACGTCGCAATTCAAAACTGATTTAACTTCTTATGATGCTTGCAGATGTTTAAATGAGCAGAATCGTTTAACTTCAAATACACCACTGCAATTTGATGCTGTATAACATATATAGCATAACTCTGATTGTTTGGATCAATTGGGACCTGATCAGGTCTGGTTAATCAAATATCCGGATAATTGGGTTTATTTGAAGGAAAGGTTATTTTTAAGGCAAAATGACTGTGGAAAATATTTGATGTGAGGATAAAATGGGAAATAACTCACAATAGACAGTTACAAAAACAATTCAATGATGTATTAGGTATGTAGTGGCTATGGTTAGCTCAGTATTTAAAAAAAATATAGTAGTTTAGCGTACGTAATTAAAAATTCAACAATTTATTTCTCTCGTTGATCTGAATAACGTGCGATCCGGATGACTGGTGTTCGGATAATTGGAGTTCTACAATACATGAACTCCATGATAAGCATAGAACCGTTATATTGTGCATTTAAGTTTAATGACTTAAACTCGAATAATCTCCCGAAGAGATGCAATGAGTTTATATCTGTTAATAATATGTTTAACAATGGTCAATAATACACCACTAATGGTTAATAATATAAGAAATAAGAAGCTAAGAAGTAAAGTAGCTAAACAAAAATTATGTAACCCAAAAAATTGTTTTTGTGTATTATTGCAGTTTGAATTATCGTCTACTTTTATTGTATTATTAAATTTGCAGTTAATTTAGTTTTATTTCATTTCAACGCCATTGCGATGTAACAAAAAATGTTTCAAACTAAATTTACTCCTTTTTCTATATAAAATATAAAGCAAAAACATGTAAAGTTTTCGTTTAAAAATTCAACGATTTTTGCCATTGTCCCCCTCCCATGACTTATCGGAAGGTTACCTACCGCCATTTGATAGAGATATGGGAAACAATATCAGATTTAAATGTATTCGACAAAATTGATTTTCTGAGTTTTAGAAGGTTTGAACGGATGGTCCAGGATGATCTCTACGCATAAACTATAGTTGTGTCAATGTTTTAAATTAAGTTCACATTCCCAACCTGGGCAGCGTTTTTCTCCGATTTTCCTTCGGGAGGAGATGGATTTTTTTTTAACTGGTTCACTAGATTATTGCCTAGGGGCGGCAGTCTATAGTAATAATTAATCTCGAATATAGTTATTTTAATAGTTAAGATTTATGAACAATATTATCCGAATAAACTATAGTTTGATAAAAATAGTAGTTATGAAATAATCTTTTGTGTTTTATTAAATACAAAGGGGGTAGCGGGATAAGCTAGGTGTGACGGCTCCCATGGGGGCCGACTAAACCAATGTTATGGCCGTACTCTATGAGTAAAAAAACATGTTTGGTTTGGTTTTTGGGTCGCCAGTTCGCCAAACTGAGACGCAATCTCGAAAAACATGGTTTTTGACATACCTTTAATAGAGTTTTTTTTGTTGCAGAAAACCAAACTGTATCTCAACCATAAGTAACAAACGCTTTTTCTAAACAACACGGAATAATTTCCATATTTTTTCACATTTTTTCAAAGCTACGACGGCAGTTAAAATCGCCTTAAAATTTAAAAAAACTGAAAAAAGGACCTTTTTTCAGAAACAAGTGATCGTTTTATATGGTTTTATCTGTCGTTAAAAATTGCGACACATAACAAAATTTAGAAAATTTTATGACCTTTTGGGTGGGCCAAAAATCATTTAAATATCGTGTTTCATTCAGCCGACAATCAATGTTTAGTAAAATACTGCACATGTAATAATTGTATATTTGGAGCTCAAAACTCAAAATAATAATAATAATTTTTATGTTTTTGCGTGCTTATATGTATATTCTCTATTAAAATCCGTGAATATGTTGATACATGCTAGTCATTTGTTGTCAATACATTGCTTACTATAGATTTTTCATACTTTAATAATGCATTGGAATATATCATTGAAATTAAATAGTACATAATAAAATATGCAATGTGCAATATTAAATATTGTATAAATAAGAAGTAGAAGAACAAAATTAATCGCAAAAAGAAACCATTTCATCGCTTGACTTCATCAGACGTACAAAATTTTCCGGAAATGACTGAACAGGATTTGAAAATTCTTTTCACGGGTTAATATCATTTGTCCGGAGCAGTGTCACATTTAGCAGAACTCTATAAAGAAGATGGTGATATTAAAGTGAATTATTTAGTAGAAGATAAAACAACGCTAAAGTGCGATGGGAGATCTAGACATATAAATCATAAAGAGCACAAATGCTGTGTGCAATATGAACCAAATTCGATAGATTCTCGGGAGTAAAGCGATGTGTGCGATTGTACCGACGGCACAACTACGAACTGCCAGTTGCTGTTCGCATACTGCTGCGATTATATATTTTCTTAGTCACGCCAGATACTTGTCTAGAATAATTCGTCCTGCGGAAATTCTTACAAAATTGTTCGAAGTCGAAAGAGTGGAACCGGTTATCAGTGAAGACAGTGAAGAAGACTAGTTTGTAGTTACAGCATATAAGTTGTGTTTATACAATCCATAAAATATAGTTATGTTTATAAATCGTCGAAAACCACTTATATTCTATTAAAGTCATTCTTTACGAATTATTTATGCATTTTCAGATTTATTATGAAAACAATTTCCTCATATTTTTCCGAATATTTTTAATTTATGCTATTTATTAACTATATCACAAATATGTAGCTTTATAACCGCTAATTATTTTCTAATATATTTCTAATGTATTTAAGGAATACAACAGTTTATAAATCTACATCCGTTGCACGTTTGATGCAATATTTAATTTCCATGATATTGGAATATACCGGTATGCCATACACATTTTTAAAGTATGAAAAATGTATAATAAGCAATGTATCGACAACAAATAACTAGCATATATCAACCTATTCACGAATTTTAATGGAAAAAATACATATAAGCACGTAAAAACATTATAATTATAATAATTATTATTATTATTGTTATTGTTGTTATTATTGTTATTATTATTGTTGGTATTATTATTATTATTATTAATATTGTATTTTGAAGAAATGAGCAGGACCTTTCAGGAAAATCTGAAAGAAAATAAACTACTTAAGGCGGAAATAAAATCCGTTAAAGAAATAATTCAGAAGAAAGATAAGGATATAGACATTTTAGCGAGCAGGATTAATAAGTTACGAGTAGAACAATATAGAAAAAGGAAATTTATTGATATTCATAGTGTAAATATGATGCAAAGTGGTAGTGCTAGTGAACTCTTCAGTAAGATAGCTAAATATATTGGAGTGGAGTGCAAAAATATTCAGTGTACAGGAAGTAGTGTTGAAAAATGCAAAGATTCTTTTAGTGAAATGTGATAGCAAGAAACAAAAGAACGACATTCTAAATAAAGGTAAAATGTGGTGGAACTCCAAAACTATGCAAGAAAAAAGAGAAAGTGATGGACTTTATTTTAACGAACATCTCATTCCAGAATACAGGAACTTGATGAGAGAAGTTAGAATCAAGAGTAAACTTCTGAATACAAATGTATGTGGGTGAAGAATGGACGTATTCTGGAGAGAAAGCAGGAAGATGGAAGAATTCTCAACATCTCCTCAATAAAATACTTAGATAAAATAGTTTAAAAAGGTAAGACAAAGTAGGAAATAATTACACATCAATGGACTCGATTAATCAACAAGTAATTTGTTCTAATGTGAATTTCAAAAATTGTAAAGACATTGAACAGTGGCAGAGTTTCATCAGTGAGAATATAAATAATAATCCGCAGAATGAATTTATTAGCGTATTTCATTTAAATGTGCAGTCTTTGAAAAAGAAGTGGGACGAATTAAAAATTATGTTAAATCAATGCACTTGTAAAATTATTTGCCTATCTGAATTGTTCATAGATGGTAGTGAGATAGGAACATTTAGTTTAGAAAAGTACAATAAGTTTATAAATTAAGGGAAGAAAAACAAGGTGGTGGTATACTGATGATTTATAGTACTGAATTTAAAATTTTGGTGATGATATTAACTGTAATACTTTTGAATGTGTATCTGGCACATTTATACATAAGAAGTCCAACAAAAATTTGATCTGCTGTGTATATATAGACCACCTCACCCAAAGGTGGGTGAATTTTTAAAAGAACTTATACTCCTCAATGAAAAAATTGACTGTAATAAAACATTAATTTTGGGGGATATCAATATTAACTTGATGGACTGTGACATTTTAAATGTTAAAGAATATTAAATTATAATGTACAGCAAGGGTTTTATTAATGTAATTGAAAATGCGACAAGAGAAGAAATTAGACAGGGCAATTTGACCAGTTCATTGATCGACCATGCATTCAAACGCAGCGCCCTAAGCAATATCTATTCTGCTGTAATAAGATCAAAAATGTCAGACCACTATCCCATAGTGATTCTACTATACTCATAGCAAGTAAAAGAAAACAATCATTACCTGACCAAGTAACAATGAAGAGGGAATATTTAAAGCCATTCAAAATTATAATTGGACAATGTGTGAAAGTTCAAATGTAGACCAATTGCACAATAATTTTAAAACATTTATGAAGAGAATATATTTTCTTATTCAGTTAAAGAAGAGAAATGGGCTCCAAATTTTAAAAAATGGATCACTAAAAATTTGTATACTCAACTAAAAGAGAGAGATAGACTATTCAGGAAATGGAAATCTAATCCTAAAAATAATAATTATAAATTGGAATACACAAAAAGTAGAAACAAAGTAAACAATGAAATCAGGAAAGTGAAAAGAAGTTTTTATGAAAATAAATTTGCAGATAATCTCAAAAACCCTAAGGAAATCTGGAATGAAGTTAATAATATTCTTAGTAGGAAAACAAAGAAAAATGTTGATACTGTAGTACAAGAAACTTTCCAAGGAGAGAATCACAAGTTAATAGCCACAAACTTTGCTGAGAACTTTATAAAACCAACTGATGATATTGTAAAAAATAATGACTGTAATAAAACACAAATCGTAGAAAATGAAGTAAACAGTAACTTTTATATACCATTATCAACATCTTTGAGTACCAAGTAGCTATTAATAAAGCTCCAGGTATCGATACGATACGAGCTAAAGATATAATTAAAAGCACTGATATATCTTGTCAAATTATTTCACAATTAATAAATAAAATCATGAAACAAGGTAAATTTCCAGAGTCTTTAAAAATCCCAATAATTATACCATTATTGAAAGAAGGTGATCCAACAAATCTATCAAATTATAGATTCATATCTATACTACCAGTTATAGAAAAGATAATAGAGAAATATATAGTCAGCAAGCTGAAGAAATTCCTTATCAGTAATAAAATTGTTCATAAGTATCAGTATGGTTTTCAAGAAGGTAAGGGTACTGAAAAGCAACTTGTAGAAGTAGTTGATTACATGAATAATAATATAATTATAATAATAATCAAGGAGTTAAGGCCATATTTATTGATTTTTCATGAGCATTTGACACCGTAGAACATAATCTACTCATTAAAAATTTGAAGGAGATTGGAGTACAGGGTTCGTACCTCAGTTTATTTGAAAGCTACCTCAATAATAGAAAATTTTTGGTAAAACTTCATGAAAACAGCAACCTATACAATCAAAAATTGGGTGTGTCCCAGGGCAACTGCCTGGGACAAATTTTATTTCTTATTTATGCCAACACCATTTTTCTAAACATGAATAAATGTAAGTTTAAAAAAGAAACTAAGCTATGGATACAAAACATAGAAACCACTTAGGCTATTATATTATATGGTATTTGTACTACTTGGTATTGTATTTGGTAGTGTTTGGCTGTTGTATAATTTCAAAAGTAGTAGTGCAACTTCCAATACAAATGTAACATTCAAATATTCTTAACAGATTTAAAAATTGATTATGGTTTAAGCATTTATTTTGTATTTTATATTTTTTGTGAAATCATCTGTAAAATAATCATGTAACTAAAAATAAAATATAATTTCTGTAATGGCTGCTACAATGCCAAAACAAAATTTTTTTTGTTAATAAGAAATACACTGTAAAAATGTAATAACTATATACAGAGTACTCGATGACAAGTCGTAAGACTTAGGGACCCATAACTATATGAAAAAGAAAATAAATTCAATTTGATTATTATTATTAGTAGTAGTAGTAGTAATAGTCCAAATGTACAATTATTACATGTACAGTGTTTTACTAAACATTGATTGTCGGCTGAATGAAACAAGATATTTAATGATTTTTGGCCCACCAAAAAGTACATAAAATTCTCTAAATTTTGTTATGTGTCGCAATTTTTAACGACAGATAAAACCATATAAAACGATCACTTGTTTCTGAAAAAAGGTCCTTTTTTCAGGTTTTTTTAATTTTAAGGCGATTTTAACTGCCGTCGTAGGTTTAAAAAAATGGATTGTTGTTCCCATGTTGTTCACAAATAGCGTTTGTTACTTACAGTTGAGATACAGTTTGGTTTTCCGCAAGAAAATTCTTTATTAAGGGCATGTCAAAAATCAAGAGTTTAGAGATTGTGTCTCAGTTTGGCGAATTGGCAACCCAAAAACCATTGTTGAATCTGTCTCTTTCTTGGGGTTCATGATCGGAATTAATGGGATGACCCTTGCTTGCTTCCGAGAGTAAATTAGTTCGTCTTCCACGTGGACATACCCAATCTGTAACTGCTTCTTTTACAACAAATTTATTAATATTATTAGATTTAAGTTCAAATTGTGTCCATGCAAACGTTCCAATGAACTATTTATATTCATAAATCCGCAAAACTATGTATCATATAAGGTTTTATCGGTTTCAACTGACCATACTTTATGTATTGTTTTCAGGTGCAAGCTGTAGCATGGATGTCACTTAGTCTGGTTGGAGTGCTCACCGCTAGCGATGTCATAAAAGCGCCGAAGACTGTAACGCCTTCTAATTCGTTTGCCCACGCTCTCGTAGCATGCTACTTTTCCAGTACGAAAACCAACTTGATTTATATATGGAAATAATTAAAATAGTACTTAGTAGATAAATGTTTCGCAAAATACCTTTCTTAGTGGGACCGATGTATATCAAAATATTAAACGTATAAATGTGTTTGAGGTATCTGGGAAAGATAGGATCACATTTTTTGACTATTTTGATTATTTTAGACGGAGGTGTCTGTTTGAAAAATGAAAAAATTTGTACCTTGGGCGCTTATATTGTTTTCTAAGATTTTTCGCGATATAATTGAATTTTATTTTTACTTTTCTATCAAAGTTGTGAACTGCAGACAAGCGTTTAAATTTGTTGAATGAATTTAGGATGATACAACATGATAAGTAACTGAAAATATATAGACTTAAACATACAACTAGGACCCAGCAATCGATATTCGAGAGCCATTTTTTAAATTTTGAGTGCAGAAATTAGTCTTCAATCAACATATTTTTACGAAATTAAGAAAACTAGATTAAAAATAAGAATTCTTTATTATACAAGGAAAAAATTCGCCTCGAAAATGTTTGTTTACTGCGACGAAACAAACCAAAGAATCGTTTTCGAACTTCAGTTTTTCGTCGCTATGATTCAATTAAAACTGTTACAAATGTTCCTTCTAGATTAATCTATTGATATATTTGGGGTCGCCGCAAAAAATTTGTTTCCGAATCGTAAGGTCCACTAAAATTGAATGTTCTAGTATGAAAATAAGACTTTATTTTTGACACTTTGAGATTACAGCAGGTATTACACATGCTAAGTCTATAAAAGACATTGACAACAATATTCAAAACAGGACGTAACATACAGCTTTTAAATTCTGAAATGGAGTTCTGGTTTCAAAACCACACGGTAGGTGGGGAGAAATATATGAAAACGCGTAATATTTTCACAATAAGTTTCATCCAAATAGTGAGTCACAAAGCAAATACAATTATAAACAAGTTGTAAATTAATTTAAGACCCAAATAAAAACTCTTATAAATAAAGGAAATATTTTATAATAATTAAACAGTAAGAGTTTTGATACCTTTTTTTAGAAACACTGTCTGAATCATATAAAGTTTGTAAAGAAAAAGTTGTATTTATTTTTATATGGACGCGACTTATTCAGTTTTTGTTTATCAGAAAATATTTTTGACGGTGACGGGTAACAACGACTGACAGTGTTTCATAGTTGCTTTAACTAGGCAAATGGAAATAACTAAACGGGGTGGGTTAATCTTTTCGTAAATTTTGGCTCTGGTAGCTTCAATGGTTTAAGTATTATTTGCGTTAGTTTCCTTTGAGAGATGAATGTATTGTGGCTAAAGAAAAAGCTATCATATGAATTTTTATTACAGAAGCAAACATTTGCTGTGCAGATCTTGTGATGCCTCGCACGGGAATGCTGGCAACTTCGATCCTGTATTTGATTTTCAGTTTTGTGTGGCTTTGTTTCTCAGCCTTGCTGATCCAAGGTAAACTAACTTAAGGTTTATTATACATTTGAGCAACTTTTCTTTGTTCTATGTAGGAATCGACCTTGCGTCCCTAGAGTTGCCTGATTCAGAACTTGAATAATCTACTATGATATTGATGATTTTCTCAAAACGACCTTGATATAACTTGATTTTCATGTACTATTGACCCTCCAGCTTAGGTAACATTTCTCCTCAATATGATGTCATCAAAGGAAAATAAAATTGCCGGGAGTAGCGTATTTTAGACTTTTGCAAAACAACAATTGAAGAGAATGTTTCGAAGGTATGATTGATTAACAATCATAATTGAATGATGGTCTTGCATTTGCTTCCATGAAAATGTACAGGGTAGATATATCGGAGACCGTATTATTTGGAAATTCATGGCCAAGTATACCGCAAGGGTGGCAGTTTCCAACCAGCAGGTTCTACACCCTCTTATTTTAAGTTATTCTTTTTTGACACTCATCAAGTTCTTGAATGTCGACAAAGGAACATTTCTAATGTGATTCAACACAATGCTGAGACTTTACAAAAATGATGGACCCATTCAACTCATATGCAAAGTTGTTTTCATTCACGAAAACTACAGATTCTACGGATAAGAAGTTTAAATTTGGCTCTGAAAACACATTTGAAAAGCATGGTAACAATTTACTTAGAGGGGATGAGATAACAGAAGTATTTGTTACTGATGATAGGATACCAAGGATTGATAAGGTTGCGAAGATTGGTTTGTTTGTTTTTTTTGTACACGTCAAGAGTAATAATCAACTAACATTGATTCTCTGAAACCCCATATTGATCCTTTGTGTTGCCTTATTCTTTTCCTTTGAGGAGAAGCTGGTTATAAACAGATAATCACACATGTGGATATTTATAGCATTTAATTTTAACTCGGTTACTATATTATTATCGATCCTGGTCCGGGTTTTTCTCCGGTTTTCCTTCGGGTAGTGGCGGATTTTTAATACAGACTCGCTAGGCTCTTGCCTGGGGGTGGCATCTATTGAAATAATTATTCGCGAATTTAGTGTTATTTAATAGTGTTATTTTCTAAAACAAATTGTCTTTAAGAATTTTCAGGTAAAAATTGCTTTTCTTTAAACACACATCGTAGACCCATTCACTGTACGTTAATACTTAGGAAGCTAGTACAGAAAATTGAACTGACATTAGGAATAATACAGAATGTTTTTGAAATAGAATTACATAGTCCACTCATTTCTAATGTCAATTAATTTAATATAACTTAGAAATTATTTCATATACTCTATTGTATATGAAGAAATATCTAATAGTTCAATATCTCTATTTTTCAGATTTACAGAATTCTAGAAAACATGTGTCTCCCCTCACAATGAGTTGGGGTGGAATCACACTGGTAGTCAGCCTTCTAGATTTTGTGGTAGTCATTCTGTTTGGTGTGGATTTTGCGAAAATGGTGATTATAATTTTATTTACTTATTTTACTGTCGATTGATGGAAAAGGATTTGAAAAATAGGAGTAAAATTGAGATTGGAAGATGTCTTCAGATCATTCGATGCTTCATGCTGTGCATGACTGCTGGCAGGAAGGGACTAAAATATTGATTGTTTGACGGACATTGTCTTGAAAGTTCATGGAAAGTGAAGTGGGTGACGTGGTTTTAGGTGTGCAATGTGTTAGAATTGTAGTGGGCAGTACGAGGAAGGGAGAGGGAGTTTGCCAGTTTTACCCCTTCTTGCTTCCGAGACTATTTTTTTTAAATCAAAACGTATTGTCTATTTTTGTATGAATCAATTTATCGTGTTCATTTATGTACGAATGTACATACAGTACAATAAAATGAGTTGCGATGACTTCTCATTTGCTTACATATTCGTTATAATCTGATGAAATGTTTCGAGCGAAAATCGATTTTCCACGGGAACCGTGATTAACTTAGACCCTGAGTACATAATGGAAGTAATAATACGGGAAGTAGGAGACGAAAATTATCTCAAATATTTTTTCTAAAATAGGAACATGTGGATATTGAAATTAATATTTAATAATGTACAAAATGAAAATTAAATATAGTCGTCAAAAAGAATGAAAATACTATATCCTTAAATTATATTAAATTAATTAACTTCTTTTATAATATTATTAAAATCCTTTAATTATATTAAATTATTTTAATTAACATGATCTATTTTTATATGGCATTTACTGAAAAGAAAAAAGCGTTATTGCATTTTAAAGTATAATTATGTTTCAATGATTAATATCTTACAATAGTATTTAAGTTCAACAATGTCTATTTTCTCAAATACATTTTACTAAGAGAGCATGATAATTCTTGGACAGTAGTAATTAAATTCTTCAAAATTGCACCAAAACTAGAAAGTAACACCATAGTGCGGACGCTCCATCTGCGCGCATAGTCTTGAGTCTTTTCGAGAGACAGGTTGCGTGGGTACTTCTCTACAAACATTGACTCATTATAAGAATAAAAATAATTTGTCATAGTTCACTTTTGACTAGAATGTGGTTCACATATGACAGTACGCTCTTTTATCTTGCGTTGACTTGCATTTATCTTGCATTAGAGTAAAAAAAGTTCCGAAAATGTCTGTGCTTAGGTTAGTAGCAGCCGGCTCGCGCGTCGTGAGAACGTCCTATCAGTACGGACGAGGGAGTGAAATACATATGCCCCTCTCCCAATGTCTGTCTTCGAAGAGACATTGCGAAAAGTCAAATTTTTTGAGGGAGGGTAAAACTTTGCCAAAACTATCCGACTTGAGAAAATTAAGATATTAAAGAAACACTTTCTTCTATTAATTTCTCGTTCACTCATTATTCGAAAGATAGGATGCTTTATGAAAATATTTCATTATATATATAATATGTAAAATTCCTAGATATTTATTTTCATGATGTAAAATATTTACTAAACTTAATTGATATATTTATTTATGTAGGCGGGGATGAAAGACTGTGGACATGTATTTCTTCCTGGAAATGTATTTATTCCTGGAAATGTATTTCTTCCTGGAATCCTGATGTCCATAGCTGCAAGAGGATATGTGTTGTGGCTTCTGAATGTCGTGGTAGCTACTTGGCTTGTGATAGCCGCTCGAACCGTGAGTACCAAAACGCTATCCAATAAGCAGATTTGTCCAATGAATGAAATTGTTTCGTGTCATTGATGTGACGTAGTTAAAACTATCCCTGAACAGACCCCAAACGTTTGCGGAGGGTACAGCTCCGCAATTACTTGACCTCGGCAGTAGGAGGAGGAGATGTGGTCAGTATCACGCTCCGATCGGTTTGACCCTAGGATAGGCCCTGGTACTCATTTTATAGCAGACTGAATTGACCCGGGAGTCAGTCTGGATGTTGAGGTGTGATGAAAAATCCCCACCTCACCGGGGATCGAACCCAGCATCCGGTCAGCAACTCAGCGCTCTACCCACTGAGCCACGCTGACTCCATGTGACGTAGTACTTCCTACAATATCACAGTAACGTTGACTCAATTGTGGTTGAAGCAGTGAATTACTTTCCTCGATGCCACCACTAGGTTTTACTCGGAAAACCCAGAATATTTATTTAGACCTGTTTACACATAGTACAAGTGTGAAGCGCTTTTGTACCGAAAGAATACATTACACTTAACGGTTACATTGTAGTTACCAAAACTCTTAAAGTTCCCAGTCGCTTCCCGACTTCAGTTCCACCAAAATCTGACCTGATTTCACATTATCAGTGATTGCCTCAGTGACGTCACAACTGAATTGAATTGAATGAAAACAGACCCGGATTGGCCATCTAGTAATTCTGGCAAATGTCAGAGGGGCCGGTCGGAAAAAGTTATATGGAAACTAAAATATTTGACCTGAGAACCGTAGAGGCCCAAAGCTGTAGATTTGGTCGACTCTCAATATGAATGATATGATCAACATAGGGTTTAAAAACCGTGAAAGGAGGGACCCCCTTTTTCATTAATATATCATAATTTAATTAGACATAATCATTTTTATCTAACAGTTTTAATAAATATAAATGAAAAATCATTATATACTTTGAAATTTAAAAAAACCTCGTTACAAACGATGCCCTAAGCTATAACCCACAAAGCACATCCATGTCCGCAGAGCATGCCGGTCATATATGCAAATATATTTTAAATTCAAAAGGGCTTCATTTTAACAAAAAATATACAATATATATGGCGGGGCTTGGGGCCCATGCGCCTTACAGAGGACCTAAAATATACCGTGGGCTGTGCATACTATACCCTAGTATTCACTCTCGATGAACTGAAACAGTAACTAAAAAGAGAGGTATTAAAATATTTCGATTATTTGGTAGGTAAATGATATCAGTAGCGGAAAAAAAATTAATGGGTTATAATGAGAAAAAAAAATTACTGTCATGGCTATTGTTTTAATTTTAATTTTTAATCTCAGCTATTGTTATATATACTTAAATGACTGATACTTTCATTGAGCACCGTTGGGAACCACGGAAAACCACCGGTTAGGACAAGCGCGCTAAGCATAAAAAGAAGAATCTGTTGGTAACTGGAAACCTGTAACAGAACAAAAAAATTCGGCGGCAGAATAATGATGCAAATATAATACTCGTGTAGAATTATATTCGTCTTTGAAGAGCTGTGCTTTGCAGTAGATAATATTGAAATCAAGTGAGAACTCATTTTCTGACAGAATTGTATTGAATATTGCATGAGATTGATGAAGTATCAAAATATATAACTTATTTTATAAACAAAACCTGCCCCAAATCACGGTAGTCGTGTGCGCAAAACAACCCGCTTAGAAACGGTGGTGATTCTCTTCTTACACCGTGGTAGAAGCTTGAAGCGTGCTGAACTAGGCTCGCTGAGGGTAAAGAAAGGAAGACCAATCAACAATATGAAAGTTAGGTTCTACTAGTAACTTGGGAACCTACATACGCAGAGAAAAATTTAATGAAAAATTATTATATTTTCAATAAGAATTACCGAACAGAACTATAACNAAAAGAAAAACGGTTGATATTACAGAAAGGTACAGTAAAATTTATTCATAAATAAAAAACACTATGGGAAATCGCCGGACATGAACAAACGGACCGGTTCTGGCATATTACTGGTAGTCAGACTGCGGTAATCACAATTGGGCCAACACCGGTTCAGTTACGTTAAACAACAAAAACAGTACTTTACCTGAGTAAAACTTCGTCTGGTCAAATTTGTATACCAGTACAGTGCCATTCACGATTCAGTACTGGTTTACCGAAAGAACCGGACTATCGTCACAGACTTGACCCAGTAATGGCCCAGATGAGTTTAACGACGGAAACAATAGTATACCGGAGNCAGATGAGTTTAACGACGGAAACAATAGTATACCGGAGTAAAATTGCGTCTGGTAAAATTTGTATCTGAAGTATTTTATGATGATGGCTACCGAAAGACAAATTTCAGAAAATCTTGACGTCGAGCAAATTATTGACATCGTTGGAGGAAAAAGCCAACAGATGAAAAAAAATGTTAATTGCGTGGTACAGGCAATTGTTTCGTTATTACAATGTATGTTTAAAACTAATAATGTATTCTGAAATCTTCATTATATGTAATAATAATAATAATAATAATAATAATTGAACATGCTAATTATGTTTGATTTATTCATACATACAATGTCAATAAAAATGGGGCCGATCGTAATAGAATTCCAGGGCGGTTTTTTACCCCCAGGATGAAACGTAAATTTTGCGACATGTCTTAACGTTTTATCATTGGGTATTAACAAAAAAGTTTCATTACCCAACATTTACAAAACATTATTCAAACGGTCCTGGTCATTATGGCAGGTTAATTCGTCATGCGAATCCTCTGGAAAAAGCGATTCCTCCTTTAGTTTCCCCTTTTTCTTCTTGTCTATTAGAAGCAGTTTCGCCATCCAATGGTCAGTCCTAGAGTAACCAAGGGCGAGTTCCCTTGAGTTTCCACCAGAAACCCCAGTACCGATATTAGTGAAATAATAGATTAAAAATATACATTTATTTACTGCTTTCATTTCAAAACTTCTAGTGGAGCTTAATTTAGAGGATGTGCCGCAATGTACGATTACAATTAGCAAGTCTACTAGAGAAAAATTACGTCTGGTGAAATTTGTAAACCAGTACAGTGTCATTGAACGAAATATTTTGGTCCAATTTCATTTTTTGGTATGTGGTATGATATATTATTTTCTCTATATCCAATGAACTAATAAGATTATTGACTTGATTTTTGTGTATAAATGTTGGTCAATATATTATCTAAAAACCAACTTACATATTTAATTTTCAAGTGGATGAAATGAGGTGGAAATGTTTGCTGTGTTGTCCTAAATGATTGACTCATTTATAATTTTCTGTCTGCATTGATTGACGGTAGCAACTGGAAATTTAGACAGGGAGTTGTATATATATATATATATATATATTGAAAATCACTTGAAAAGAATTTTTCGAAAGTCATGTTATTTAGGGTGAAATGTAAGTTTTTGGTATTTCCGTTGCAATTTTAAATGGGTGAAATGGAGTGACAATGTTTGGTTCGTTGTCGTGAGTGTCTTGAGCTGGAAACATACTAAAGTGTCATGGTGAGGCGCATGGTGCCAGATCGATATGACCAGTCGTGTGATATCAATTTCATATTGGTTAGTATGGTTAGAGACACGTTATCGTGGAGTGTCGTGACGCTTTGTGTCGTGTCGCATGCAATAGGGCTTATGATGCGATACGACACCACATGCAAGTGGGCCATTCCGCGTCAAATCAACACAGATTTGATAAATATTTTACGTGACCATCTTAAATATTGATAAAATTTTGTAGAGAGGTAGCCATCGTGAATATTAAGAAAAGTACCAAGTATTATTGTAAAATTTCTACCCGTTTGGAACTTAAAACAATGTAAAGTTTAAACAAACACCCCAAAACGGCTCTACACGAACCTTATGTATTGCTCTGAAAACTCTCCTAATTGAGATAGAGAGCTGATAGAGACGTAATTTTACAGCGTTTTAAATTATAGTTACAATGATATGCTATATAGAATAGGTCAAGGTCTATATGATGGCTATCTCCCTACAAAATTTGATAGCTATCTCTCTACAAAATTTTATCAAAATTTGAGATGGTGAGGTTTAGATGATTTGATTTGATTTGATTTGACATGGAATGACCAAAGTGTGTTTCTAATATTTGTCATTCATTAAAACAGAGGGAAAATATTAAAGATGAGATCTTGAAAATTTGGTAGGTCGTTGTTTATAAATTGTAGAAACTCATCAAGAAACAATTTTTTGAATCTCCGATTTTAAAAGGATTTAATTTTCTTACTATTAAACATGTTTGATTTTCTTACTTATATAGCTTGCACTCATTTAGAGAAGTAGTTCAATCGATATTACTTCTATTTGTGTATTAGCTATGTACATAAAACGATTATCATTGTCTTCTAGCAAATATAATGTAATAATGAAAAACATAAAATAGCACAAAAAAATAACTCACAGATTGTAAGAAACTGTTTCGGCGCACACCTTCGTCAGTCCCGGAGATACTGAAGAAATTCCTTTATCTCCGATTTACGTTGACCGACCCTCAGAGGGAACGCAAGAAAAAGAGGTGGAAATTTTGAATTTTATTTTAAAGTTTTAACTATTTACAGTAGTCTTTTAAATCCATGATTATTTCCTAAGGACCAAATATAACCTAATTAATATATTTCATAGATCTGTTTCTAAAAATTCGTGAAATTACCCACTAAACGAATATTTCTGCCGAAATTGTGTGTTAGAAAATTATCAAGGTGTATTATATACGACAAAGTAAAAATTTATTGTGATACAATGTAAATTAGTTCTGCATGTTTGACATTGTATTCACCATCTTGTGAGGAAATTAGAGAATTCCTTGATCTTTATCAAAAAACCCAAAACAAATCCTAGAAAATAAAAAAATCACTAAATAAAAAGTCATAATATATCAGAAAACATCAACAGTAGATTATATACTTTTGTGATAACAAGATATAGTTATATATTTGTGATAACGAGTAAAAGAAAGAAAACAAATATTTTAAGTGTTTTAAAAATAGAACATAATTCTCTGACATATTATTACATATAATAAAATTAAAAAGCAAAGCGAAATTTTCATTATATTTTAAAATAGCCTCAAAATTGGGTAAAATTGATAACAGAAAAACAAAATGTTGGTTAGTTTTTGTTATTTGAATTCGCAGGTTGTAGTGGATCGTCGCAGCTCGAAAGCATCCTCCATCGATAGTGACGACTATCACAATCCTTTGGATGCAGTAACACAAGAAAGGTGAGTTAATTTATTCAAACTTGTCGACAGTTCAATTCAACTATAACATTGCATAGTTAAATATCAAAACATTNCAATTCAACTATAACATTGCATAGTTAAATATCAAAACATTTAAAACGGCATGTTCTGTATTTTAAGAGCACAACTTTACATTGACTTCACTCTGTAGTAACCTGTACTACAAAGCGCGTCAAAATTAGCGGCGCAGTAAATTCAACACTTCATAACTTCTCTGTTTTAAATGTATCATAATGAAAATTTGGGTGAGGAAGTTCCCATGAATCATCAAAATAATCCTTTATTAGATTTCTGTCCCATCCCCTTCGCACTGATACACTCTTATAATATCGAGGTATGAAAATTTCGATAAGATCAAGTATAAATATCACACTTCAAGATATCGGCTAGTCTCACGCCTTGCGACTCAATAATGTACACTCCAGTAGTCGGTATTAAAAAATCGTCCGAGTCAGAAGTTCCACCCCTTCCCTATATCTCCCTATTTCCTTTGTAGAGTGTGTGTTTCAGATGTTTTAAAACTATTGATGCTTGTCCAAGGAACATGGTTATGTGTTTTCATTAATGAGATAAACCCACTGCAAGACACTCCTTTGAACATTTCTCCCCTTTTGGAAAATTGGATTTTCCTCAGTTTTAAATCGATTAATTAGTGGTAAAAAGCATTACATTGGTGTTATTAGATATAAGAAGTACATTTGAATAAAAAATGAAGTACCTTCACCTAACCACCCTCACTGAGGGGGTGTCTACCCCTATCCCCCCCCCCTTCTCTTACCTGAGTCACCGCGAGAAAATCATTTAATCTGGTACAAGGTATCCGGAAGTCAATACGAAGGGAACAGTATTCGTGAAGTTATCATTTTGTTGCAATATACTCTTCAGTATATATTTATCTATTGAAGAAAGATTCCCTCACAAGTGCACGTCAGCTTTTCAACCCTTTAGCCACTTACGCGATTTATACGTATCATGTTCAGATAATAAGATTTTATCTTCTTACCAGAGCTATTTACGTCTGTTATTATCATCTTAAATTAGAAAATTTAACGGCAAAATACTATATTTAATCATTGAAACGTTTTATGTTAGTACGCGTGGATTATACATAAAAATAGTCTCAACATATTTCTTTTGCAAATAAAATTATTTCCGATTTGAAAACCATGCGAGCAAATAAGTTAAACCTTATTTTTCTCAGCACTTTCGTATCTTTCTGTTCTCTCCGAAGCATAAGCATGGAAATCGTGGGCATCTCGCGGTCTATAATATGGCTTCTTCTTTTACATTGAGATCTAAAAGGGATTGTAAACTTTGACGAATTATTACGTAGACAAATTAATAAATGTTCAGAAAAAATCCTGTTATTTATCTCCACTGTAAAAGAGTTTGTGAGCTATTTTCANGCATGGAAATCGTGGGCCAAAATCTGGCATCTCGCGGTCTATAACGTGGCTTCTTCTTTTACATAGAGATCTAAAAGGGATTGTAAACTTTGACGAATTATTGCGTAGACAAATTAATAAATGTTCAGAAAAAATCCTGTTATTTATCTCCACTGTAAAAGAGTTTGTGAGCTATTTTCATATTTTATGTTTGTCATTTGGTGTGGTATTGTCGTGCATAATTCATTTATTCCTTTGCTCACTAATATTTTCATGACTTGTTTTTAGGTCTTAAATATTGTTTCTCATATTCCCAACATTTTAGACTTCATTTTGCTTTCCTCTTGTTTAGATTTTCATGACTGGTATGGTCACATTCATTTTACATTTACATAATACCCATTTATTATCTTTAACTTGATTTCTTCTTTCATATTTTACGCATATGGTTACTCCAAAAAAATTCTATTCTCCTGATTCCTACAATGTTCCAAAAGAATTGTGTCACTTATTAGACAACAGAGCATGAACAACTTCGTTAACTTCTCGACACTAGTTATCCAGAATCATAGTTAAAAGAATCTTACTATTCTATCATTCATGTTTCCTCATATTTCCCTCCAAATGTTCGTTTCTTAAGTAAAGATCACCTTTAGAAACTCCCCTAAACTCCCTCATTCAATCCACCAGATCAGATATCATACATGTGTGATAATTTTTACATTATAATAATTTTCCTGCAACTTGCTCCTTTCTTTTCCTGTTAGGGACGTCGAAGGTGTTTGACTTCAGAAGTAGATAAGATATCACATAGTGTAGATAAAGACCAGATCGTCGTTGTTTTGAGGTGTACATCTGTATCGGTGCTCTAGGCAAGCCTCATTAAAAAAAAAGTATCTTGATGGAAAGTAAATAATATACATAAGCGATAACATAGCTTAATGTTAGGGATTAGTTACAAAATTCGATTAATTATTGATTGCGATTAATTATTGTTCTTACTAATTCATTCGGTAAATTATTAAAACAATAAAAAAGGAAAAATCGTATAAATCTATCACAGTTGATAGAACATATTTCTATGTTTCACTGCTTTATCGTTGTATAGCAAGCAATGAAATGTTACTCACACATTTTTAAGAACAAGATATTTTTGAACTTCTATTATGAATTTTTGGATTATTTTGAAGAATTTTTGGATTATTCAGCCTTGACATGAAGAACACGAAAATTAAAATAACTAGTTAATCTCACGGAAAATAGAATGATATAACATCCTGTATCGTAATATGAATCATTTATAAATCAAGACTATTTTATTGACCTGAAAAATATGTCAGATAATACTTTCCCCTATCTTCTAGGTGTAGGCACGTTACACTCTGCAAGCATCATATTTAGCATTAACAATATAAACAGGACATTTCTGAAATTTCAAAGGACTCTTGTAAATGGAGGATTATTGTAAATGAAGTTCAAAGTATGGCTAACATTGATAAAATACAAATGCGAAAAAGTAATTTAAATCAGTAGATGGAGGACTACACTCGCATTATTGTTTACTATGAATCTTAGTGATGTGTCTACCTAAGTTCAGTTGCGTTACGTGAGGCGTACAATCCACTGAATGTATAATCTAAGAGACCGAATTGTAGAAACAAAATTAAATAAAGCCTTTGATGAATGGAGAGCATTATTTTCAAGCACATATCCTAAAAATCACATTAAAACCAAAGAATTCAGAGATCTGAGCTATGTTTATTGAGTGTTCTGTGTAAAATGTATCTTCCTTCTGTCCGAACTTTAAAATAAGTCGTATTACATGTGTACTTATTCGCATACTATACTTAAAACTGGGTATTTTCGTGGTATTTAATTTTTGAAATAAACATAAGAGAAAAATTAATTTAACGAAAGTAGAGAGAAATAATAACTAAAATATGATATTTCAATATTATATAAGAACCTCGGGCTATGTCGGGAAACATGAGTTAGTGTTTCATAAATATCATGAATTCGTAGAAAAGTTTTAGCTAAATATGAAATGAAGAAGTACAAAATTTCATTTCATTTATATACACTGATACTCTTTAAACCAAGTAAGTGTTCCTATGAAATCATAAATGTAAAGTTAATTAAAGAGTTACAGCATAATCCATTTATTTTTGACTTATTTTCTGCATTATCTTCATGAGAAAATAAATACACACTGTTCATTACTACTCGATCGTGGAACAAAGTATAAAATAGAAAGACATTAAGACAGAGGAACAGAGGAGGAGGACTAAAACGACGGGTAATGTCCAAGTGAAGAGGGACCGTGTTTTGCGGGTGCGGAAAGATGATGATGTATTGGGAAATGCATTGTATAATCCTAATTTGTTAATAAACAAACTGTTAACAGTCAGAATTCAAAATTATAAAGAATCATTATTACCGATCTTTTTAAATACACTTATTCGTCTCTGGAATTTCAATTGTCTTCGCTGCTTCTTTTCTCACCCTTATTTTTAGTCTTCAACATTCAATGGTTGCTATTAATATAAAACGAACTTCGTTGTACACTCAACTCAGAAGTAGACTAACCACAACTTTCTGAAGATTGCTGGATCTTGGAACGAAGTTGAAAAATTCTTTTTACAATAGATCGTCTGTCGTCATATGTATAAAACCAATTTATTAAATGAAACAATCTTTCTTTTTCTTATTATCCTCATTATTTTTAGAACAGCTTTCACAAAACGTATTTTAGACATCGATCTATCTACTATCGATATTTCTTGAGATATCTACTATCGATATTGAGATAGCCATAGATTGTAAACGGACGTGAGACATTGTCCGATGGAAAAGAAGTGGAGGAGAGAAACGTGGAAGAAACAAGTCTCAGTGATGACAGCATGTTCTAATACAGGAGTACAATCCACTTTTAATTAGACTAATAGTGATTGAGAATTTAATTCATTCAGGCCCCATAGTCATACAGCACATCTTTGAAAAAGTAATATATTGTGATTAGCGATATGATTGAACGTAAAGTATTGAGAATATTACATAAATGTAGTATGTTGAATACATAGTGAAGTGTCAATGAGTTTGGTATCTCAGTCGCAGCATGGTGTTCAACGCTGGCGTTGAGCGGCCATGGGCAGGTCAGGACCCGCGCGCCACGAAGCCGGTGAACGCATGGGATCAACCTGATGGTGGACATGGAGCCAATGTGCAGTTACATTCTCCTAATCCCATGAGAGCGGGAACCCATCGAGGTGGTCTGGCTCAACGCATGGCACAGGTGAGAGAACGTGTCTTCACAGACATCCAACTCGTGACTGTTTCGACGTGAGAGACGAAGGTAAAACCGAAAACGTAACAGTAGGGTCATAGTACTCCATAGTCACGGCGAAAGAATAGTAATGAGGGAGGAGTCTAAAGTCTACGTGAATGTCGAGAAGCCAATGTGAGTATTGAGAGATTGCCTTCTCTTCTTCGCGCTGTAGCCACGTTCACGTTTTACAAGTGCTAGCAGAATCTTAGTATAGTGGGATTACGTCCGGATTCTGCCATCTACATCAGCCAATTCATTGAACCGGCAGAAATGTATATGCCAATAATGACGGACACAAGACGTGGTCCCTAATTTTGGCCGCAAGAAAGCTGCTTGAAATTTGCTTTTCCTCTGGTTATAGCATTATTTGTCGGAGTGCCACGGTATGACGTCTGGAATGGGTGGAGCTACGCTAGGCCACCTCCGCAGCACACATATGACAATACCGTGCTCTCGCTCCAGAAGTTACACCTCGTTACTTTTCTTTCGCCATGAGGACTATAATATCAAGCAGTCGGAAAATTAAGAGAAAAAAAACTTGCAGCTTCGCGCATTGCCGCATTCAAGTCATGAGCGAGTATTATTACGTGTAATCACGTGGGTCGTAGGTGAATATCATCGTGTATAGAGATATAAGGGAGTGAAACGTTATGAATGTCGCATCTTCTAATTGAGATCACTGAAGCATTCACCCCACACATACCCACACACCTCCGCACACACACCATTATGGCGGGAACGATCTAGTTCCAACTGGTGAGAGCCATTTTGCCTAATATGCGCGCTCAGATGATCCGCTGAATATGAGAATCTACTCAGTACTCCTCGGAATTTTGTGATTATTATTATTATTATTATTATTATTATAGTGGTTTTAGAGATCGCCAACAACTAGGTCATTAGAGCCTTTTTTTATTTATTTTTATTAGAGCCCTCTGAAATTTTGTTCGAGGTGTCGTCTCTCTATATAAAGGAATCTAAATCATATTGAGCGCGTATTATGGTGTGTTAGCTGATAACTCGCCCGCGGATAGAAAAAAGGTCAGTGTGGTATGTTGCGATGTATGATACTGGATTGTGGTAGGGTCTTAATATGGTTCTTTTCAGAGGCGGTTCTTGGTTACACTTACAATCTCGTCTCAAAGACGCACACACTCATTCACCCTTGAATGTGTTTTCTTTTCATAAATTTATAAAATTGCTCAAAATTAACGTTCTTGTAACATTTAAATTGAAAATGAAATGTTTTAAATAAAGTTTTGAAACCTACCACGATGCTTACAACTGAATGATCAATACTGTCAAATAATTATTTATTTAAGCATTTTTTAGGCTATTTTTAGAGTTTAATAATGTACTAAGAATTCTGGACCTGGAAGTCCAGAACTCTTCGATTTTCTTTTACGCGTTTTCGAAAAAGTTAGTTAAAAATATTTTGACAATACTGAAAAATATTTTAAACGGATATATTGTGTTTGTCAGCGTTCAATAAATCATATTTAGTTGATGTGCTAGCAGTACACAAATGTGCATTGTTGACTGCAGATTTGACCATTGAACTATTGTTTACTGCATCGATTGCTTTGTCTGGTCTGGATGGAGACCAAGACCGACATTTAAATACTGAATACAATATATTTTAAAGCTCTTTTATTTAAGTCAAATACTAAAACGATTAAAATAAGTTTAGATTTTTATTAATGTAATGCTATTCCAAATGCTAATACCTCCATAGACATTTCACATTAGTGAATCCTAATAAAAATAAACGTACTTACTATCCTTATCGCTGAAAATGTTTTAATATTTTACGTTGAATTATTTGTCTTCAAAAAGCTTGTCGCACGAATTATAAAGAAAATAAATACTTAGGCAAGTACTTACTTACCAATCAATCACAGTCCATGAAATTAATTGGTATCTACTTTTATGATCATTTCGCACGACAAGCTTTTTGAAGACAAATAATTCAACGTAAAATATTAAATGATTTTCAGCGCTAAAGATAGTACGTATTTTTATTAGGATCTACCAATATGAAATATGTATGGAGGTTTAAAATTCAGTTGCAAGATTAGGCCCGAACACACTAACTCACAGGTAAAGTTAAGTAAAGCTTGTAAAAAGCATGTTGAGTGACGTTATAGCACGTCAGTCCTTTTCTAAATCTTCCACTTAAACCGTAAAAACAGCTCGCGACTCCCAGACAAGCGGCCACGTCGGAACTTCGAACTTCAAATGTCAAATATTTTCAGATAGTATCGTTGTTTTGTACCCAATATGAACTGTAAAAAATTCCATAATGCGAGATTTACAACCATTCATGGACGAATAATATAAACATTAAATGATTTATTATTCACTATTTATAATTAGATCATTTAATGTATGTTGGTAGTTGTCAAAAATACATTTGTGAGAAACTACTTTCGAAGAAAATCGCGAGATGTGCACGAGAATCCCTATGCTACTGTGTCAGTCCTAGCATGCACTTATACGGAGCCAATCGTATATAATCTTTGTGAAATGTTTCAGAGCACCCCGACGCTCAACAATCCTCTATCACCGCCGATATCGTACCACAATCCTACTTCCCCGTATGGACAACCCCAGCGTTCACCTCAACCTCCTCAGCAATCCAGCAACTATCCCACACCTGATTACGATTCACGCGCCGCTCCTCCGCCGCGTTCTGCGATGAAGAAGCCACCTCCGCCTCCGTTGCTAATTCCCCCTCCCGCCCCCAGCAATGGAACGCAGAATTGGAGGCAGCAAGTGCAAGAGCAACCGGTGAGTGCATTGGACGATTATCTATGAGAATATGTAGGGGTGGTTTTAATCTTCGACGTTTACTCTAAATTATAACTCTAGAATATCTCGCGTGTTCTCGATAAACTTCCACCAAAAAAAAATGAAATAAAACTAGCTAATGTGTGAAAATACATGAAAATGATCCAACAAAACAAGATTTACATTTATTGCATTTTAGATGCAGCGTAACGCAAGACAAAGTATACAGTCGTGATTGGTTTTGTATAGTTCTAAGACAGTGCCAGATTAGAATTGTTTTATTAGCAATCACGATTAGTAGTTAGTTGTCTTGATACGTTAGTTTGTCACAGTTTCTAAATAATGCAGCTTTTCTAACTTACGTGGGCGTCAAACTCACGACTGGCAGAGCGGATACCGAAACAATGTTACCCGTCCGAGAGCTCGGGAAAGAATGCGGGAAGTAGACAGAATCAACAATTTTTTTTGCCGGGTAACTTGAGACAATATCCTAATTCTCCTGTATGAAGGAAAATTAGGAGGCTGGCCTTGACTATTATTTGTATATTACAATACGCTTATAATAATAATAATAATAATAACTTTATTGTCAAAAAAGCAGTACAAACTGCGTATGACCACGTGGAGAACAATAAACTAATTTACTCTCCGGAAGCAAGCAAGGGACCATCTCGTCAATTCCGATCAAGGGTCCTAAGGCAGAGGCGGATTCAAAAATTTTAGCAAAAGTTCCTAGATAAGATGAAAAGTTAGGTGCGAGTTACAATACTAATAGAATGTCAATATGTTTGTAATTTAACGCAAAAAATTTACATGTACAAATTATTATCGAACTATAGATTATTCTGAGTACAGTGTTTAAAAATCATAAGAATTGAAATAACACTAAATTAACGATTTATTATTACAATAAACAAGCCCCTAGACAAAGGCTAGAGTGCCTGTATAAGAAATCCGCCTCTACCCGAAGGAAAACCGGAGCAAAACCCGGGCCAGGATGGGACGCGATGTATCAATGTCTGCTACAAATATACTACGATTCATGTAGAAGCGGCAAGCCACTGTCCTCCCAAACAAACAAAAACTTGATGGGGAAAGCATGGAGATTTCTATCGTATGCTGGATTTATGGAGCACGAATGAACCATTCTAGAGTTGACACCATACCTATTTGAAATTATTGCGATGAACCAGTCACGCTGCTGCGCTATTCAGTATGCATCATGTTACCGGCAATTTCGAAGAACTATTTGTGTTCGTTGCCGACTTTCTTTCGCAATAGTTTTGGTATCTCACATCGTTCGGTGACTTCCTGGCGCACATAAATCTTATTCAATTCCCTTACATTTAATTGAGGCACGAAGGTTGCCTGACACTAACCTCACAAAACGTCAGTTGATTACTAAAAGGAGCTATTCCCAAGAAGAAAATTTCCCTATGAATTTGTGGTTTATTTCGTTGAAGTTGGCATGATGTTTTTTTTTGTCTGAGGTCAGCAACACTGAATTCTCTCGATCCACTTTTATATGAATCATAGGATACATTTTTGAGACCCTTTTTCAATATTGTTCGGAGCGCATGAGGAATGCGGTCACTGATGAGGAAAATTATTCCCCACCCTTGCAATCCGGTTGCTACTACATAAACTGCTTAACCATCAGCGAATAATTATTTCTGATGTGCTCAGGGCAATCGTTGGCAGCAGAGTGGTGGTCACGGCGGTGGGTATGGAGGCGGCGGTGGAGGGTATGGAGGCGCAGGCGGCGGAGGGAGAGGCTACGATAACCGCAGCTATGATGGAGGACGCACTGGTTTCTGATTGGAAGACATTGTCCAAGACAACAAGCAACTGAGATGCAGAAATGCACGAGATAGTTCTTAAGTTACATGTTTAAGATATATTTATTAAATGGTGCAGTTAGTTGAGTCAGAGATGGAGTGTATAATTATCTTCCGTAAAATTATTGTATATACCTATCGTTCATGAGTTTTATGAAAAGAATATTATATCAACTTACATAACTTATATATCAGTCAATCCATAAATAATTGTTTTCGTTGGATTTGGTTATATATGAGCGGACAGCATATGAACTATTTTTGATCCCGAATATACATTTCAATAATGTAACATGAATGAATTTAATACATCATTTGGAAATACAGCTTGATATATTAAACCTTGATCATAATTTGTTCACTTTTATTCTTCTTCGTTATCTTCTTCGTTTAAAATTTGATTTCAGTTGTTCGCAATCAGCCAATTCCACTCCACCCAACACCAGCCACTCGTATTCATTCATTCTCCGGATCCATTTATTGACCTTAATATACCAATTATTACAAAACTCTTGTACTTTTTCATTTGCATTGATAGACAAATTGGGATACGAATTTGGGTTTAAAAAAGGAGTTCATATTCTTGCGCTGTAGTCATTTAATGCTGTTATTAACGATCATACCATTCACATTTTGAAACAGTTTTAAAGTTGTAACGAAGCACCCTGAAAAGTGGCATCATGACAAGAGATGTGATTCTTGAGTTAGAACGTGTATTATTCTCGCAGTTCAGTTCTCTTCAAAGTTTATAACATAATGAGTTGTAATATCAAATTTTACTTGTGAAATTAAATAGGGATTCTTATTTTAATTTACTTTTATAATTTACGATATTTGGTACATAATTGTATGATTAAAACCCACAAGAGGACTTTGAAAGGAAATTCAAACCTAAATGACACAATGTTTTAAGATGAATCATATTTTTTTACCTCTACATACTCATCTATTTCAAACACCACTTTCATTTTTCCACGAAAAGGTGAATTTATTTTAATGAAACTGATAAATAAAAAATAGTATCTGTAGAGGACGTTCGGATGACTGTTAAATCCAATACAAGGGATTGCAGTTGCTATTGCAAGTAAGTAAATAAGTATTTCGTCACTTTCCATCAAAACTTGAACTCTTATCTCATCGGCGGATAACGAGATAACATCATATGAGTCCATTTCACATCTTATAACATTGTTATGCTGAAAGAGCAGTAACCTTGATTTCTTTTGCCTAATGGCATACTATAGCATAATAAGAAATATATAATAAAGAAATATTTTTAATAAATAAAGATTCTTACATCCTGTCTGACAGAGTATTGAAGTTAATAAATTTTCGTTGTCTTATCAATTTTTTTATGTTGAATATATTCATTTTAAATCAAACTCGTTGAGAAAAAATTTCTTTCATTTGGAATTTAACTACATCTTACTGAAAGAATATATCAAAATTCGAAATATTTGGAAGTTTAATAGTAAAAAAAATGTTGTTTTAAAACTTATGTTGGCAACACATTACTTTGAATGATTTTTTTTTTTGTAATATTTGTTAAAAATCACAATCATTGAATTCATGTCAGATATGTTTCAAGATGGTACTCGAATGTTTCTCCTTCTTGTTCAGCCGTGACCAATAAATACCTGAAGTGACTTCTGCCGATACTTTGATTCAAAATTTCAAGTTTTGAATTTTTGCCATGTTTTGGAAGTATTATTTAGTTTATTCATGTTTATCATTAGAAATCAAAAACCCCTCTGTGTATTTTCTTGGTAGAAAGCTTGGTTTCTAAACATCAAGTTAGGGAGAAGAATTCTTTAGTGACTAATAAATATTTAGATTCATTTACTTTACTGAATTGTAATAAATTTATGTTAGTGACCATACGGCTACTACATGGACGAATATTTTAGAAAATTAGTTTGTGGGCATATTATAACGAATAATTTTACCGCATATTTGGAATTAGAAATTAAACGTGAAATTCATTCATCTTTATGCCCTATACGACAGCATTGTCAGTCCAATTTCACCTTCACGTGAAGAGGAGAATTCAATGGCTAGATAAAAAAGTATATATTTTACACCAATGTGTATATATCTACACCAATATTTTATTGGAAGTGATATATGAATGATAATATTATTAGAATAATGTGTTTCCTTTTATTGAATATAATGAGCCCAGAATATTAACAATAATGGAATGCCTATATGTGCCTTACCTTGTTTTATTCCTCTATTCTTTTAGCCTTACACGAAATATACATAGCTGTGAATATTTAAATCTTATTAAGTCCCCTTACTGCCGTGGCGTGTTTTCTCCTTTTATTTTTTTTTCTCCACATATTCTCATGTAAAGATAATTGACATAAATTGGTTTTTCCTCCTTTAACTTCTAATTTGTGGTTATTTTAATTAATCACCTAATCTGAAAAACTTACATTAAAAAAGTAGAAAAAAAATTGTTTTGCATGCTTGATGTTACTGTTGCGCGCATTTTTCTTTGTTGACGAATTAATGCACTGTATCATGATTGAGGAATTTGTCGTGACATTTGCCACATTTTATTAATTCTTTGCGTTTAAAATTGAATGAAACTGTTTTTTTTAATTGGTAATAATTTGGGTTATTGTAAATTATACGTGGGATCGTCTAAAAGGATTTAATGCCTAGAGTTATACGCTATTTTCTTGCTGCGTCTCTGAAGTACAATTCTCAAGTTAAAATCAGAAAACGGTCTCGGTGATGGTTGAAGCAGTCCGAGTAACTCGCTTTATCTACCGGTACTGTTGGCCAATCAAAACCAGGCAGTTGCAAAGAAGAGAGCGTTGTCTCATTTCTCTATCACAACTTTATCAGTCCTAAGAAGTTTATTTTCTTCCGTCAGCTTTTTCGAGAAATATTAGGACCACCTGCACATAGGAATAACACCTGACCTGGTCTCTGGGCGTTCCCGAGTACCCTCAGTCTTGATGCTTCGACCCCTATCTGTGTCTATGTACGCCTACACTATGAAAGATATTTAATTCGAAATTAATAAAACAAAAGTTCGAAATTAATAAAACAAAAGTTCGAAATTAATAAAACAAAAGTATTAATGATATTCGCGCCCAAGGAAAATCCGGGTCGGGATTGGGACAACAGAGATAATGTACACAAGGAAATTGAATCTCTCATTAACTTCATTTATTAAAATCTAAATTCTTTCACATTATAGAAACAACAGTACATTAAAAAGCTTTTAACCGCGGATTTAAATAGATTCAATTTATTTATATCTTTTAGATTTTTGGGAAGGGAATTATACAAAATTATTCCTGAATGATAAGGGGCAAAGATTTGGCAAAGAGTTGTTGACACGCCAGGACGATGAATATTAGCGTTATTACGAGTTTTGTGTTCGTGAACTAGGCTATTTCTTCTGAAGCAGGGTTGGAATTTTAATAGTTATGTCTTAACAAACATGACTACTTCATAAATGTATATGCAAAAGGGAGAATATTTAATTCTCTAAATAAAGGTTGACATGAATTTCGGGGATGATATTTACATATAATCCGAATTATTCTCTTTTGAATTCTAAAAGTTTGAATGCTCTGAGAGGATTGGCCCCGGAAGATAATGCCGTCCAGTAAATGAGAATATACATTTGTAAAATACACGCAGCGAGAAATGTATTGACTAACAATGTTGGCTAAAATTCGGAATGCACAGCATATTTTGCTTAGTTTGGAATTCAAATTATTAATATGACAATTCCATTTGAAATTTTCCTGAATATGTAGCCCTAAAAATGTTGTTATCTTGACTGATTTTAATTGGGCTCCGTTTAGTGAAAGGGGTGTAGGAGGAAGAGACACACAACGATAAATCATGTCTTCCTTTGGTCCCTTTGGGAAGTACGATGAAGATTTTTTCTGGATTTTAAAAGTCGTACTTCGACATCCCAGCCCAAAGCAATATTTATCAGTCCATTTTTTTGACGTATTATAATTTACACATTCCATTTCTATAATAAGATCATTAACAAACAGCAGGTTTACATAGATTAAACTATTAAGTTAGAATGGATTTAATGATTACCCCAAAATCGTAAAGCATACTCCGAACCACGATGCGCTGTACCATGACCACGTGCTCCGCTCTCGACGCGACGTGCACTGAGACGTCATGAGTCAGTGACGCCATTGCTAGTACTTTTTAAATGGTGTGAATTTTTAAAACGCTTTAAATAGTTTTTGAGACGCCAAATAAATTTTTCAATAGACTCCGACATGTAAAGTTTATTATTCAGTGATTTCTGAAAAATAGAAAATGACCGATATTTCTTCCTTTTCGCGACCGGCCTCGGCGTATACGCAACCTGAAGTCAGACCTCCACATTACGAAGAGTTCGCTCACTCTGCTCCTTGGTCTGCAATGTGAACTGTCTCATTTAACGTAATGGCGAATGAATTTGTGTCTTCCATTCGTACAGACACGCACGCCACATGCACTGTGAAATAGAGTCTTCATATTTACAATGTGTACGAGCTTCACTCAATTTTACCAACTAATTTTGTGATACTCCTTACTTATTTTTTCTACAAAAAAATTTAAGTGAATTATTCTATAGCTTCATAAATTCGATCTGTAGAAAATATTCAAACGTTCATAACAATTCTAGGGCAATATATATGGAGAATTGTTTGGATTGGAAAGAAAAGAACGAGGTACAAATTACAGAAATGATTTATTTGATAACAATATAAAACTTTGGACTAGATCTTCGCAAGCAAAACGCTCACGATATAAGTTACATAATCGATACAATACAAACCATTTCCCACACGCTCTGTGGCGTATTCTATTCCCAATTAAATAATACTTTTATGAAAATTAATCAATATAACACATAAGCAGTAATATACACTTCAATACTCGCTTTCATCAACAAGTCATTTAAGGAGATAACCATTTTACAATAATTTTTCTGTTAGAAATACAGTAAAATTTTATTGTCCTAAAATAAATTTAACTCATTTGTCTGTTTGTAATTTTAGTACAAACCTATCAAAGGTAGAAAATCATTATTCGATATTTGTCCAGTCCTACTGAAACATTAGTTGAACTCAATTTGTATGCAAATACATTAACATTGTAAATGGCAATGATACAAGTCTGGAGACAATCGTACGTTGTATTAGTTAGATTCTCCTTAAATTGTCTTGGCACATTAAATACATTCGTCATATTTACTTAAGGAAACCCATGTTAAGTACATTGAAACAAAATACTTTTCACATAATGAAAAACCTATTGTTTTTCTTTATAGTTTAGTTTATATGGAAAACTTTAGTTTTCCGAAGTATAGTTTTATATGGAAAAGTTGTGTAAAAGAAGTGGAATAAAATGTCATATTAGTTTGAAAAAGAGAAATCCTTCAACACAATACTCACAGGTTCGAAATCAGTAAACTTGATAAAGAGGTAGCTGGTTTCAGTTATATACTTCATGATGTCTTGTGAGTACTCTCATATGCTGATCCAAAGAAAAATATTTAAATAATAACAATTTTCAAAAAATAAATATCATTGCAACAATATGAAACCTAACTGAAAAAATATAAATATTTCAAGAATCGTACTAAATTAAGACATTCTATAAATATTTTAAAGTAGTAAATTAAATATTGGATGTTAACATTGTGCTAATATTATATTATAACAAGTACTCACATCGCAATATACAAATTTACCATTTAAATAATTGGAGAAATATGCAAAACTTACATGGAAAATTACTTATTTTTGACACATTGTATCTACACTTTCATTAGTAGTTCGTAACAAATAAAATACATTTTCATGTTGAAAATCTATTAGGTACATTTGCTGTTGAAAAATATTTAAGACTAAATTAACATTTTTTTATCGGGCGAGGTCTTGTTCCCCTTAGAAACTTATTAAATTGTTTGGTAGAATTTTAAGACCATATATATTGACCCATAGGTATCAGCATTTTTGTATTAAAACACATTATTTTATGGTTAAATTATTATGAGGGTAGCTCAACGGGAAATGTAAGAATTTGAGCATTTCTGACAACTATTTGTGTTGTCAGTAAATATGTACTGGCAGTAGTTGGTCTATCATTATAATCTAATTTATCCAAAATTAGATAATGCTGAAGCAAATTTTGTCATGGAGTACCTCAAGGTGCATACATATCCCCATATCCACCGTATGGAACATACATCACCCTAGCATTTTTGTGAGGTCCCGTATACTGCGGTGCGTAGCGTCCATGTGCGAGAGCGTTGTATCGCGTAGGTGGCGGGGGTGGCGGGGGCGGGAGCCGGTGGAAGCGGGGACCATGAGTGTGTCCATGGGCAGGGGCTGGGACGGGACCGGGGCGCGTACCGTGGTAGTTCTTAGCGCGACGGCCGTTGCCGTTCGAGGGTCCGCGCTGGAAGTTGCCGGGAGGTGGATGCCACGCGGGGGCTGCGGCCACGGATGCGACGGGGACTGCAGCTGCCGGATCGACGTCATGTGGTGCACGCGGGGGCGGAGCGGGGAGAGCTCGACCACGTGGGGTACCCACGGCCACAAGGTGCTGCTGTTGTTCCTACAAATATGGACATATGAGTTATACTGACATTTCAGACTGATATATACTGGAAGCTCATCTCCATAATTTTATATCTTAGAATAGGGTTAATTTTATGCCGAATTACTAAATATCATTGTGAGTATTTGAAGCTCTCCTTGTTTGTATTTTATTTTGTTTTGTCTAAAAATTAATTTTTCGCTTTAGCTAAGTTTATTTGCATTCCCAATAATGTATGCAATATACCATTAGTGAAAGTCATGCACATTTTGATGTCACAAATGTTTACAAGTCATTATTTAAGACATCCATAAAATTTTTGGTGATTTGTATCCACAAGAAAATTGAGGTTGAAAGATCTTAAGTCAGAAAGTAAGAGTTAAAATATGCATACTTTTTTCGCTCAATCATTCTAAAGTGTTTCGAGTAATCAACTTTAAGCACTCGATACACAACAATTGAGGTAAGAGGGAAAATACGAACCTGTCCTAAATCCAAAGCTTCGTAGAGAACTGATCCAGCAACTGCCTGGTCCTCCGAAGCAGCCGGTAGAGCATCTTGTACCTGAGACAAGTTGCTCGAGCTAAGTATAGAGTCCTTATATATTTCACTTATCTTATTAATAATTTTTTAATAATCTTGTACCTTAGATTATTCGGTAAATATTTCATCCCTTCTGAGCAATTGCAAAAACGCCGAATATTGTTGATGAACAGATATTTTGTTTTCTTCTTTCTTACTTATAAGAAACGCTTTAATTTATTATCAAATAGTTACTATTTTCATTTTTCTTCATCAGAATTATTTTTTTATCATTCATAAATGAGTGTAAAAAACACAAACTTCAATTTACAATGAATCAATTTTTCCTTTCTTTTGCAATTTCTATACTAAAGAATATTGCGGCGTGTTTTATAAAATATATAAACCGCTGTAGTGTGTGTTCAAATTTCTGCATGTTTAATTTTTAAATTTCTAATTTAATCTATTCATTTCACAAAACATTTACTTTCACTGTTTCTAAGATAAATCTTTTTCACAGGTATATAGTTTATTAAATTTTTAATATATTGGAATTAATAGGCTTATTTATTTGGTTGTATTTTCTTATTTATTTGGCAAAATTTACTCCGAATTCCTTTGAATGATGAATTATGTTTATTTCTTATTCTGAATCACTCTGTAATACATGTACAATTCACTCTATTTATTCTTATACTGATTTTCACTTGTCTTCATTTTTGCCAAGTACACTTAAGGTCGCTCAAACTATTTAAATTCAAGTGAACTTAATTTTGAACGCTTTGTTTTTGATTCTCGTATTTTTCTTCCTCAATCTTTCCCTCCTACATTTGAGATAGTTTTGACACGAGAACACCATTTTAAGCCCTTGCAGACACATCTCTCAGGTTATATATAAATGAGTCATGAGGGTGGTTTATTACACATTAATGGACTGAAGCATGAAACATTCAGAACATCTTCCATTATTTTAAATTTTGAAATCAATTCCAGTGCCCTTGTATAAGGTATCGTAATTCTCGTCATTCTCGTCGCATTGGAAATATTTAGAGTAGTTTGAAACTTCAATAAAAGACGTAGATCCTCTCACACAAAGAACTCATAATGAAATAGAAATTGGTCATCTTTAGTTTGTGGGTCAGAATAAAGATAGGAGCACACAAGTCGTCTACGGGTAAGAAAATAATGTGTCAGATCATTTATTTAATATAGCAGGTTGGAGTTCTTTATGTGCTTTTGACGAAAAAGATAAGAAATCAAGAGTAAATGCTAGAAGTAATTAGTATCATTGAATACTTCAAGGTACATATGCATCCCCATATTCACATCACTCTAACTACACCATTGAATAAAGGCTGATTTTTTGAAAATCTGGACAAAAATCCTAAGGACACGAAACTTGGCAGAAAGATAGGTTTCGGGGTCACTTAAATGGAGAATGAAAATCGGACACTCCAGCGGACTAGAAAATTACATTTTATTAAATTTAGATCGATTTTTGTGCAGTAAAATATGGGTATGTAAGAGTTTGTACATGTACTGCCATGTCTTTGGAAGTAAATTTTTGCATGTATGTATTTGTGCACACATATAACGGAAACAGAAACGTGTATTTTTGAAGCGTTTCTAGCCGTATACATGTATATACACTCATATATATGTGCAAATATTTGTTGGAATACATTCATACTTGTATATTATACTTGTATAAAGTCACAAATCCACGTATATACCAATTGATTAGGCAGTATAGAAATGTAAAAGTGCTAAAATAAAGCTAGTTATTTTCAAAAAAGAAATTTGTTTTCGAATACTTCCTCTAAATTAAACATTTATGTGCATTTACTGCCTTTTATCAATATATTGATATAAATGTTTCAATATTTATGTGTGTGCATAAATACACACATGCAAAAATTTACATCCAAATACATGGTAATACATGTACAAACTGTTATATACCCATAATCAGCGTTTTTTACTGCTCAAAAATCGGTCTAAATTTAATAAATCACTATTTTCTCGTCTTTTCGCAAAATTACCTTAAACGAAGAATTGCGAAAAAAGGTCTCAAATTTGAACGCTCATATCTCGGTTTCTGTGCGTCTGACGAAAAAATTACTTACGGCCCAATTTTTTTGCTAATTCTGTCAGCTACATCTTTTACTTTTAACTTTTTTGGTATCTTTTGTAGTTTCTGAAAAATTGATAAAAAACCGTTTCGCGGCCCCTTTTGACCCCCCCCCCCCCCCAGGGGGGTCACCCACCGGTCCTCAAGTGTGTCCGATTTTCTTTCCCCATTAAAATGACCCCGAAACCTCACTTTCTGCCAAGTGTCGTGTCTGTAGGATATTTGTCCGGTTAAAATCTTTATTTAACGTTGTAAACACTTTATGGAGTCCCGGGGACTGCGGCGCGTACCATCCACGAGCGATGAGAGCGGTAACCATTACCGTACTTACCTGATAATGACCAGAAGCAGTGCATGATAGCAGTTCTCCACCCACATGTCCACCCACGACGTGCTGACCCGCGTGTCCACCCGCGTTTCCACTTCCACCGCCTACGTGGCTCCCCACCAAGAGAAGCTGATGCTGCGTGCCTTGCGCTTGGGAATCCAACTGCACACTCTGCGACTCCTGGATTGTCACCTGCGAAATCAACGAACATTATCAAATCATTTTTTCTACTAAACCTTCCATAAATCATTCTCCGGCTTTGGTCACGGAAGTGAAAAAGGTTAGTCATGTTTCAACCAATGAGACGTAGGTTAAGAACAACAAATCATCTCCCCCCTTGTTTTAAATCTTCCTTTTGTGTTGAATCGAGATGCTCTATGTTGAAGGAGACGGGTAATGAACGAAAAAGTCTCCCTTTTCATACGTTTTCATTATNTCGTCAGAATTATAGTATTTTCATGAATTATTGAATCAATTTTACGATTTGTCATTTTAAACTACGAGTATTTTCGGGTAAAAATTTTCAGTTCCCATTTTTTGTCCTTCTTTCACATTTCGATATTGCTGCTGACGAAGGAAGAATTAAAAATATTTGGACTATAGGGATTTCAATTAAATGGAGTTACATCACCACCATCATTAGCCTAGTGAGCAATACTCAAAAATCCTCCTGCACATAATACAAATCTTCTTTGCAAAATGTTGCAATGTATAGGCTAGTCCTTACGACAGACAAATAACACACAACCCCTGACGGTGACACCAAACTCCTGTGTGATTTATGACCTTCAAAATGTCAAGAACATAAAATGTAAGAATATGAAAGTTGACCAATCAACGCAATTGTAATATTTTATATATACCCCATCGGACCGACGAGGAGGTAGAAACAACACAATCTCACATGAGTAATAATGAAAATACAGATTTAATTTTTTTTCCAAATCTCTAAAACGTATCTTTACATATTATTATCTCTCGCATAAAATTCCTCATTTCCTTACCTCTATCCAAGGAGTTTATTCCAAATCTTGTCTATTGTAACACTAATTCATAGGTCTGACAAGATGAACATTCCAAACTGGATTCAAAGAGCATGTTTATTCTGGGTGATACAACACCACACTCATACTTCACCACTTAGCTCAACAAACACTCTTTTCATCCTAAATATAATTTCAGAATATTAGATATAACAAATCAGTTCTATATTAGAAACACTCCACAAAGTATATTAGCAGAAAGGCTTGTTGTTGTACTAAGTACACAGATCCCTCAAAATTCCACACCCCTGCTTCGTATGAATTTTCTTATGGATTATGGATAGAATAATATTATAATGTATATTAGGAATCATTGACCCCAATTAATATAATGGAGATTCAGTGTTGAGTCTTGTCAACTACCAACATACAGTAATGTTTTCTTTCATTCGTTCGTAGTACGTAGTGTTCTGACATTGGCACCGCTGCTCGAATTTCCGTTTACTCTTTGACTCCCTCCTTCCGTCCTGGTCTTCCCCGTTCCCCCTGTCTCCGCTCTGATAGCATCTGGTCGTCGAAGCGTCTGTCTCATTTCCACCCCCGTTCTCGCTACTTCTCGTCACCGCACTTTCCACAGCATGGCCTCCGAACTTCGTCTTCCGCGAATGCGGCAACACTTCATAGTGTTGACCTGAAACTGATGTACTGAATGCTCCGACCGGAGCAGATAAGATAAAGGTATTTCTGAATCCTTGTGTTCCTCTCTATGCATTTATAATTTAATTCCCCCACTCGTACTCATAACGAGAATGTCTCCGAACATTTTTATGAGCAATACATTTTGTTGTTGTTGTTTAATTCGGGTTTTAGGGCTCGCATGTGTAATAGTTTTGAAAGAGTGTAGTGAGGGTATTACCACTTGTATATAAATTAGTTTCTCTAAATATCGAAAACATGAAAGAATAATTTTTTTTAAAGAAATAGATGTTGAAGTTACTGAGAAATAGAAAGAAAAACACATAAAAATTACAAATTTGACGGAATTTTTTATTTTTATGTTTCTTTCTTTCTCTCATTGACTTATGAACTTTTTAATTTAGCGAAGACAGAAGTGTCTTTTTTTTCAAGATTCCCTTAATATTACAAAAAGTTGTCAGTAATTAATGTTGGGATCACTGCAGATTCATTAATGTATCTCGTGTGTTAGTATTAAGACCATTGAGTCCAACCACAGTTTTGAGTGATGGATACTTCAGATGGTGGGATAAAAGTTGGGTTTGGAGGATTTCAAGGTATGGAATCACTTCCCTAATGTAGGTAAGGGGAACCCACGCTAAAAATCTTTGCCAAGAGAGACGAAGTAGTATTATAATGTTAGAACATTGTGACAGATAAGAGTTTTACCTCGACGTGCTGTCCAATCTGTTGTACGTGAGCTTGTCCTTGATGCTGCTGCTGCTGCGCATGTTGTTGGGCTTGCTGCTGCGCATGTTGTTGGGCTTGCTGCTGCGCATGTTGTTGGGCTTGCTGCTGCGTATGGTGTTGTGCTTGTTGCTGCGCATGGTGTTGTGTTTGTTGCTGCGCATGGTGTTGTGCTTGTTGCTGCGCATGGTGTTGTGCTTGTTGCTGAGCATGGTGTTGTGCTTGTTGCTGAGCATGGTGTTGTGCTTGTTGCTGAGCATGTTGCTGTGCTTGTTGCTGCGCTTGTTGCTGAGCATGTTGCTGCGCTTGCTGTTGCGCGTTTGCCTGCGCCTGCGCTGCTGCGTATGCGTCTTGCTGCGCTTGCGCGTTGAGGTCAAGGGCGTGACCAGGGAAGGGTTGCTGCGCATGTGACTGCACGTGTACCACGAAGCCCTGCTGCGCCTGCGACGGCTGCGGCGCCGTGAGCGCCTGCGCCGGAGGCAAAGGGACGTTGCCAGCGCCTCCCACCTGCACCTATAGCAACAAGTAGAGCGTGATTGGAAAGAATATGTGGACAATCACTTGTTCCTACAGATACACAATCACAGTCGATATCCGTGATTGAATGATGAATCCAAGGAATTCATAAAATTTGGTGCAATACGCTGCGTCATGAAACAAGATGACTGAAAGTAAATTCAGTTGGTGTTCTCATATGGGAACAGTTACCATGGCATAACCAACTGTAGCGATGGTCCAGGAATCTTCTCATTATCTCAACTGTAAAATGGAGAGTGTAAAGGCTGCTCTAATGTATGCAGATTTGATCATTGGAATGAAAAAAATATACTTTATAACAGTAAGATTATTTTTCACTCTTTTCAAACTTGTACAAACTACACTATCATGTAAGAACGTACTGTTTGAAAGAAGCGCCACTTCCTCGTGTTCGTGGTGTCATCCTTTCGAACACCTACTTTGCGGAATGATCCTTCTCCTTATCAAGCTTATAGACAATATAACAAGGTACAGGTTGGTATATAATATGTGAGGTTAAACGACTTCACATGATTTTTCGTTTTCTCGGTTCCACAAGCGGTGACGTCACGGAATGTTTATTATTTATCTAAAAGCTTAACTGAAAAAATTATGGAAGGGACCTACATAAAACTCAATTTGCTATTTAAAAGAAAACAGCGACAAAAATTAAGACTGAGAGGATAGTAATTTTTTGAGTAAATAATTGAGTAGAAGGATTTTAAAATGAATAGCAAAATCACGTTGCTAAAATGGGAGGTTATGTAGAAAACTTTAAATTATGTGTGGATATAATATAAGAGTGATTAATCACACGAAATTGCGGGGACTTAAATCATGATGCAATAAATTTCGGCATTATTTACAGACGTACGAGATCATCTTGTTTGCATAATGTTGGACGATATGATAGGGATGATAAGACCATCATATGAATGATTAAATCACTAATATTTGAGCACAGCGGGATTCTTACTAACATCCCTAGGAGTAAGGGCTTAAAGTGTTTCTTAACTAGCCGACGAGTCGTACCTAATAGGATGAACTCTCCTCACCTGCAAATGCTGTTGTTGAGCTTGAAGCTGTTGTTGTTGGTGCGATTGTGCTTGTAGCTGTTGTTGAGCCTGTGCTTGCTGCTGTTGCTGGGCTTGTGCCTGCAGCTGTTGTTGTACCTGCCGATGATATTGCACCTGCAGCTGTTGTTCCGCTTGGAGATTCTGTTGGTTCTGTAAATACGTGTAGATGCAATGCAATTAAGAGTATTTGGACACATATCACAAGACATTGGCTAGAGTTTTGAACTAACTAATAATGCATGAGCCAACGTTATTAAATGAAAGATTGATCATGAAAGTATTTCTATTTTTCATTAAAATTATATTTGAAATCAATTTACATCTATAAAATATTGAACAAATGAGGCAAGAAAAGTAGATTCAAGAAAAAAACTAAAAGAAACAATTAGTTTTTCAAAAAGAATTATCCGAAAACTTTCAGAACTTATTTGAAAAACTCNACCTAGAAGTAAGGGCTTAAAGTGTTTCTTAACTAGTCGACCTAATAGGATGAACTCTCCTCACCTGCAAATGCTGTTGTTGAGCTTGAAGCTGTTGTTGTTGGTGCGCTTGTGCTTGTAGCTGTTGTTGAGCCTGTGCTTGCTGCTGTTGCTGGGCTTGTGCCTGCAGCTGTTGTTGTACCTGCCGATGATATTGCACCTGCAGCTGTTGTTCCGCTTGGAGATTCTGTTGGTTCTGTAAATACGTGTAGATGCAATGCAATTAAGAGTATTTGGACACATATCACAAGACATTGGCTAGAGTTTTGAACTAACTAATAATGCATGAGCCAACGTTATTAAATGAAAGATTGATCATGAAAGTATTTCTATTTTTCATTAAAATTATATTTGAAATCAATTTACATCTATAAAATATTGAACAAATGAGGCAAGAAAAGTAGATTCAAGAAAAAAACTAAAAGAAACAATTAGTTTTTCAAAAAGAATTATCCGAAAACTTTCAGAACTTATTTGAAAAACTCGTACATTGTTATTGCAATCGACAATAAAGTAATTAAAAATACATGCAAACAAACATGCATACATATACATACAAAAATTTACATCCAAATACATGGCAGTACATGTACAAACAATTACATATCCATATTAAGCGCTTTTTACTGCACAAAAATCGGTCTAAATTTTAAAAAATGCTATTTTCCCCTATTTTAGCAAAAAATGCCTCAAACGAAGAATTGCGAAAAAAGGTCTCGACTTTGAGAGCTCATATCTCGGTTTCAGTGCGTCTGACGGAAAAACTACTTATGACCAAATTTGATGCACGTTTAGTCAGCTACAACTGGTATGTCTAACTTTTTTCGATATCTAGAGTAGATTTTGAGATATTTGCAAAAGTCCATTTTGCAACCCCTTTTGACTTCCCAGGGGGGCCCACCGGTCAGCTGGAGAGTCCGATTTTGTTTCTCCAATAAAGTGACCCCGAAACCTTATTTCTGCCAAGTTTCGTGTCCGTAGGATTTTTGTCCCGATTTTCAAAAAATCAGCCTTTATGATGTATATAGATTCTCGGGAGAAAGAATGTCCCATTATTGGTTTCTTTTGTTTTAGTTGTGTTTTGTCTCGACATGTATTAGAGAGGAATATTGATTTGAATTGTGTATTCATTTTAATCCACAACCTCCAAGTACATATTAGGGGAGAAAAGGATCAACATCTACGGCCAGGTGAAAATGACTATAACCCGGGTGATCCTGCTATGGCCATAGGTGGGCTACGAATGCACCACTCGCCAAAGCCTGTTCACCACTTCCGCCTGGCCTGCTTCGGTAGCCCGCGATACATCCTCCTTCGGAAGGTAAGTGACCACAGATGGTTCCCTGTGCTAGGAGTACATGTATTCGGTTTCCTTGTACCTACGTGTCCAAATGCAATTTTAAACCACAATTTTCGAGTACCTACTCGAAGAAGAAGGGTTGCAATATATTATAATTCGTTGTTTGTTCTGTTCTATGTATATTACTTGTCATTATACGTGTCTTATCAACGGCAATAACATGTAAAACATACGGCCAATCTTTCTCTTAATAGGATTCTCAACAATTCCTCACCTGCAATTGTTGTGCTTGTAACTGTTGCAGATGCTGGAACAATTGCGGAGGAGTAGCTACCTGAACAGGTGCTCCAGCTGCCACCAGGTGTACCTGTGGTACCAGTGCCACTTCTGGCGGGTGGAGCAAGTTTAGATGTGGATGAGCGGGCAAGAGACCAGCGTCCCCAACCACGTCAGCCACCAAAGTGTCTGCTCCAGCGACAGCGGAAGGAGGTGCTTGGGCATCGCCGGAGACGGAAGAAGAGCTCTCATGGACGGGAGCGGGGGATGGGGATGTGCCGTGGTATTGCTCTCCACCAACGCCATTGCCGCCTCCACCACGAAGGTCCTGCAAAATACCATCAGCCATCAGAGTTTCCATAGGATTAAATAATAGTACAGTACTTGCGGCGAACGAATAGTAACGAGTGTGGAGCCTATAGATCACGTGAGAGCCGAGGAGCCAATGCCAGTAATGCAAGACTCTTATCACAGTAAACACGTAGAACATTTTACTCGCGTCAGCAGAATCTTAGTGAGTTTACGTACGGATGCAGCCACCTACATCAGCCGATTCTTTATACTGGCTGTCATGATGTACTGTGACATACAAAGGATTTAATAACGCTAACCTTTGGCCGCAATGAGACTGTTTGAATTAAGCTTTTTCAGCGGATATAGCAGCCTTTGTCTGGACCACGGCATGTCGTCAGGAATGGATGGAGCTATGCCAGATCACTCAGTCAACGCAACGATTTCGCTCCATTTATTACATCTTACTATTCTTTCGTCACGAGGACCATAGAATCTCATACTCTAAAACATCTCCGAAACAAACCAGTCTCAATGCGGACAAATTAAGAATAGTAATCGTAGAATATATTAAATGACAAAAAATCTTCACAGTATCAAAGCTTTTTTGTACTGTGCTTCCGATCTTATTGAATTTGGCCCTGAATTGATTTCCTAACAAGTGTATTTTTCACGTATCTTCGAGAATACACAAAATACCATACATATGGGATCAGCACTATTCAGATTCTGAAGTGCGGAACTGAAGAAAGTGTCTGCATTCCATTTTGATTTTCATGTCTATTTGTTTGTCTGTATATATCTGTATTTGTTTATCTGTATTTATATTTATTTTCTCTTCATTTCATTTTACTATTAATAGTCAACCTATGAATTTAACATTTTAAACTAAAATATTTTACTTTTTGATACATTTCCCTCACAGCACTAGTAATTTATTCAATGCCGTGAATAACATTGAACAATCTGCTTACAATATTATTCTGCTTCCTCAATAGATAAGATAAATATTCTCTGAAAATTACGTTGACGAAATGTGTTAGAAATTATGAAGTACTGGTGAGTTTACTGCAGACACTCTCTGAATTATGTTATTAATTCAAATTCGACGTATGTTGAAACAGAAGCGAGTTTCGACGATTGACTTGATGTCAAACCTTGTCTTAATAACTGATACTTTCAATTATTCGGCTTCATGATCAGCACAAAAACTTGCAATATTAATGCCACGCATCGCCAATTATCCAAGAAATGCGTGTTGTTAATTGCCGGTTGCTTAAGAGGAAGATGAAAGCTCAATTAAAACACCACTTCAAATAGGAGAATTATCGAGCAAAGTACACCATTTTCAAAACAATGAACGCTTGTTTTTTTCCTTAAAAGATAATTTTATCTTGCAGTGCAATTAAAAAAGAGTAACTCATAGATCTCTTCAGAATTTCTTTTTATCTCAATTGCCAATCGTCTGGAGGAAATAACCACCTCATGTCTTAAGATTGAAACACATCTACAGTGCACTCTATGGTTGATTAGAAATTGGTGTGAATTTTCACCATATTCATAAGTATCATAGATTATAAAAACTGAATGAAGAAGGATGACGTCTTTTAATGATAATGCTCTAAAAGTTATTCTCGTAGTTGATCTCCGTTTTCCACCTTCTAATTAAAACGTAAAGAATTTGAGTCTAAATATTTCGAGATGTTTTTTGTTTACCAGTTGCAAAATTAAAAAATTAAATTAAAAATAAACTTTACCGAATGGACAAAAATTTATTAAAATTAATATAGAACTACTGTTAACCAATCAAATCTTGTAAAATGAATAATTTAATGACCTGTGATAAAAATATTTAAATTGAGAAATTTGTCTCAATCTGTTACACAACCTAACGACAATCTATAATTTATATATATATATATATATATATATATATATATATATATATATATATATATTCAAATTGTTTNAATTGACTCTTTTTCTTTGTTTTCTTGTTTCATTATGTGAACCCGAAAAAATACTGGAAAAATAATTATGTACTTTTTCGACACACTCTTCAAATGTAAAAATCATATATTTCTACTTAAATCTTAACGATCTAATTCAGCTAATTGCCATTATTTTATTTCTGCTAACATCATGAGGCTTATATTCACTTAATATATTCTTCGAGTTAAAATACTCAGCAGTTAATGCGTTTATATCTTTCATGTTCAAAGTAAGAAGAATTAATGTCATTAAAATAAGTAAGAGCGATAGAATCTCAAGTGTTAATTGCAGTTCTAATTTACATTAACAGAATTCCTACATGAAAGACATATCATTACCTGGGGGCTATATTTATGGTTGTGTGGCAATGGGCGTCCAATTGGGATATAGTTGTGGTATGGATGTGGTCGCCCATTTAGGTCTCCACCTTTAAGAGGCGTGAGTTTCAACGGCACACCACCTGTGAACAAATAAAAACAACTTAAAACTCATGTTGACTGACTTAAGAAAAATGTAAATAAAAAGTCTTTTAAAAACAAAAATATTTAAATGATCGAGTGAATATAGGTGATTAGTGGTATGTGAGCAAAACTTGAGTTAGTTCGTAAAAGAAATGAAATTGTTTTGGGAATCTGATTAGTTTTGTCGCAAAGTAATAAGTGGCTAAAACGTTTAACTTCTTAATTTTTGCTACGGCATGATTTTTATTATCGATTAGTACTAGAAAATCTCAATAGACTGCCCAAAGGCAATTTTTTCTAGTAATGTATTAAATTATCATAATTTAATTGTTTTTGTAATTTTAAATGAGAGAGACAGAATACATCGTAAGAACTTTTAATTCAATTACTTACAAAATGTTTCTTAACGATTTCATCCCCGTCCTTCATCCCTTCATGTTTGCCGAGACGTTTGTAAGGTCATTAACTTGTCGTGTTTTTGAGCAGTTATTTACATTCATTTGTGTAGAGAAAAACCTGGAGAACTTTTTCTTGAAGTATATGGTTCTAATATAGTCCTCGTGTGATGATGTACTCTGTCAAGTGATATATTACCCACATCCTAAGAGCTAATAATGAAACTATTGGAGTAACTGTCCGAAAAAAATCAACCCGATTCAGAACTCCAATAATTGACCTCTGACCCTCCCGAAGCAACCATCTTCGATGCAGTGAAATGCTTTCGATATTTTAAATTGTTGCGTAATATAAAAAGTTTTTAAAAAGCTATAAAAGTTTTTAAAGTCATTGCATAAAAACACAATATTTGACTTATTGGACTCATGAATATTTTCTTTACTTCTTTACGACGAAACTGATTTTATGTCTCAATACCGCGGCATTGATATACATCCATCGGCGGTATCAAATATTGTTAGGAGTTGAGTATGGAGAGTCTAGATACCTCTCTTCCTCATCATAGCTATCACACATTTCAAATATTTGATCCTCTTTCAAAAAAGTTTTGTCAATATTTAAAATATTTTGCAAATTTTATATACCTGTCCTGACTAATACTTTGTAATTGTTGGGATTTTTTTGGAGGGGGCGGGATTTGACATTACCTACAATATATATTATACTTTACCTACAAATATGATGTACGAAAATTTTTGTTTCTGAAACTTAAATGTACTACCTTAAAGCAACAAAATTTAATGTGTGTCCACAGTCACTTTTTACACAAGTGCAAACTCTCGTAGTTTGAACTTTTTTCGGATTGTACAGGAAGGTTTGCTCACCCACGCGTTTCTGTGATGTGAGTTAGCGATTTGCATGATAAACGCCGGTTGAGCTGCGGCCCCCTAGGCGACAGTGGGGCGCTTGGCGGCAAAGAGCAGCAAAAAGAAGATGAACGACAAGGCGCAGCCGGATAAAAAAAAAATGAGAAGCACGCCATTAACCTAATCCACTGACCAAAGGCGCGCGTTCGCCCCGCCCGGACACAGCTCTACCCTGCACGACGTCAGCTCTGCGATTGGATTCCTTCCCGAATGTTTTTGTACGCGATTATATCTCGCTTCTTGCATCATTTCATGTCTTACTGCGAAGTTCATGTAATGAGGCCTACTCTTCCATCTATCTGTGACTTGGGAATTAGAGGTCTTGGGATATCAAGGAACTTCTAGTACGGAACCGACATGTCTGGAGTAGGTGAGTGAAATCTTATCTCGACCGGCCGAAGAGGGTTTTGAACCCGTGCTCTCTCGCTCAGCGGTTCGGTTAAGACGTGACCATCTTCAGTACCCTTGTTTGTTAAGTCATCTTCAGCTAATTACTTCAAACAATAGTAAATATTAAAACCTCAGCCTATTTTTCATATATGTTTTCTTGTAATTTGACAACTCCATGTTGGAATTTCAATAGCTTTAACCAACTTTATTTAATGAAATAACAAGTCCTACTAACAAACATAATGTAATGCTCCAAGAGGACACTCCAAAGATAGGTTTTAATGGTACGAAACAAAAACCGCTTAATGTTACAATGAATCTAAATAAATAAATATTTAGATTTAACGTAATCTAGAAATGAACGTAATTTCGAATCTAAATACTTCACATTGAACCGTCAATATTGGGTTAACAATAATGAATGTCACAAGAAAATTAACACTAAACGGATATCTTCCTCTCAAAGGTTGAAAACTTTACGTTTACACTTATTCTCTGACACTTGGTACTATTTCTTTGTTTACAAAGTCTAAATTGCCTTTCAAACATATTTTTGTTAAATAACTTCTTTTATAAACATTAAATCCGCCTCTGCCCTTATGGACCTCGATGAGATGCTTCCTTGGTAGTTCCCGGAGAGTAACTTAGTTTATTACTCCCTATGTAGTTATACGCAATGTGCAATTGCTTTTTTGATGATACAAATTATTATTATTAAAAAGTTGTAATCCCATGATATTCAGTCGAAAAACAACTCAGATACAATTAAGGTATGTGAGCATTACATAATTACCCTTTAACATAAGAGACTTACAGATACTTCGCCTTGAGATCCAAGATATCTTTAGTTCTATCTCAACGCCGCGGTCGTCCGGTGTCAACATCCTCTTACCCTTTTTATTCATACTTCGAAGGATTTTACATCTTCAGAGAACATGGACATCGTTCAACAATCATGATAATTTTGTGTCATATAGGCAATTTACATACGACGGCAAAACGCTACAATTCTCTCTGGAAGCATGCAAGGGAACATTTTATCAATATGATTCATCAATTAGTCATAAAGAACTAGAGAAAGCGTCGCATTTTCTTCCGATGTATTAGAATATTATCTAATCTTCAGTAGAACAATGCTGTGGTTGTAATGTCGGTATCATTGAATTGAATCACGAATTCATCATTTATGTTTAAGATAACTTTGTTAGATTCAGATACAGTTTTGAGAATTTGTGTGCAAGGACAATATCTGAGGAAACTGAAGCAGATAAGGTATGATAAATGTCTTAATGGATTTTAAGCATTTATCTTGTTAAAAGACATTAAATACGGTCTTAAACCTGATGAATTTTTGTAAAGGATTTAAACTAAATCTTCGACATATTGGGGGAAAAACCAACACAAATATTTTCTATGACTCACACGTCATAGAAACATGGATAAATAATATTTGGTAAAGAAATAAGGATTTTTTTTCTTTAATATTAATAGCAATTTTGTGATGGATTTTATGATGGCTGATTTTTATTTTTCTATAATACAATAATGCATGGTTTTAAATTGTATTTTTAACTACTTCTCACAATAACTTAGAATATTGAGCTTGCTCGCCATTTATATTTCGTCAAGTAATTCGTCATTGCCATCTTCAAACCATCACTCCTACGCTTCAGTATTTCCTCGTCTTTTACCTAGCAGTTTGCGCCCTGAATGTCAGCCGTCCGATTCATCTCAGCCTAATAGATTCCACCTTCCTCACGTACTTCCCTTGGCTCGTGATACTCTTATCCCCTCCATACCTTAACAGTATGGCGCCCCAAGCTCGGCCGACTAACGGATGATTTGCTTCAATGCCCATCCTGAGCTAACAGGTCATTAAGTGTGAGTCTACTAAAGAGTGCGTCCGGCGTAGAATATACTTTGTGGTTCTACACCTTTCGGACCTCAGGTATTCGCCGGAAATGAACAATATGACTGAAGGAAGCTATGGAGTTGAAAGCTACAATTTATTTGTGTGTTGTTGTTTTTTTCAATAGTTGCTCTATGGTATATTTATATTATTTTATCTATTGTTTTATAAATTAATTGTCGTATTGGGTAGTTTATCACATATTTAATGAAAATCTTAGACAATAGTGATTTTATCACACTTTTACTTCGAATTATTTTCTTGCGATTTTCTAAAACCTCCAAAACGGTAATATATTTATGGCTAATCTGATGAAACAATGGGTTTTCTAATTCCTATGTCGGTACGCGCTCTCGAAAATGACATGAGCAAAATCTGTCAAGAAATTCTCCAATGAATACATTAAATGAATGGTTGTAAAGAGTATATTCTTATTAATATTGGTATGTACATGTCAAGCAATTCTTTTTTAAGACACGTCAAGCCTTACCATTTTCTGTTATCTGAGGTTTGACAGACCAGAATTTTGTAGACACATTGATACAGTAATGAAGTTGAATATGTTACACAGAACCAGTGATGTAAATAAGTTTTAATTTTGAGAGTGAGATGGAGTGAAATTTGGGGGATTAACAGTATCTAAAAGACATATATAAGTTAGGTAATCGCTATGGATAAATACAATATTTAATGGTTTAATATGACAAAATTTAAAAACTCCTGTATCATTTAGAACAGGAGTGATCTTATTCTGTCCCTCACATATAACCTCAGATACAGATGTGGTGGAAGCGATAACTCTTTTGGGGTGTGTTTTTGGTCGACTGGAATTGGATCCACCCGCTTACGAGATTACTGCGTTAAACCCTCGAAAAACGGAGTCAGCACTATCACGCAGTTAAGAATATGATGTCATCAAATATATTCAGGTGTAAAAATGATTAAGTGTTCGGTATAATGCTTTCTATCCTTTACAACGCGTCATAAAAAATCATTTGGCAATGGATGTCATACGTGTCAAAGTAACTTCGGTACTCGATCAATGAGGAAGACAATTGGGGGGAAATTAGTGAAAAAGTAGAGTTATATTTTTCATGTTCAGTCAAATTATCAAATTGGGTTCACACTGTATCTGAAGCGTTAAACTGATTATTTTGTTGGGTATCTGTTTATGGACCTCTCACAAAGTGATTATCTGCAGCGCCATCGTTTCAAGAAACCTACGCATCGGATTCCATTAGCTCCTCCTTCTCCCGCTCTGACCAGCTCCTCCCCCTCTTATCCCACACACGCGCCATTTCTATCAGAAAACGAGCCAGTTTTCTGCTCGCCAAACATTACGTCAATGTGAGTCATGGTCGGTTCGAATATTACTTTTCACACTCTTCCTCCTTATTTAACGATAACATATTTTACTCGCAAAAACTTTCTAATAAACTGCTCGTTAGATTTTGTATTGTCCGTATTAAGAGATTACTTTATTATTAATAGGATTATTAAAAAAGTAAAATGTTGAGGCAAGTAATTGTTCGAAATTACGAAGTTTTAATGCTAATTTCATTTTCTCCTGTATTATTCAACCCATTGCAATTAGCAAAATACAATGGGCTGAATATTTGCAAAATTATTTTCAAAAATGCCTACAAATAGAATTCTGAGAGTAGTAAGTAGATGCCATAGTCGATAAATATTATTCTACTAAACTAAAATTTTGTAAATTGTAAAATGTACATCCATTTTTTAAATCTAGAATTATATAAATAAACGACCTTGTAATGGACGCTTTACGATATTTATTATGAACTGTCCATTGTCAGGTCATTTAATACTCTTATTATTCTATTTTTAATTTTTTACCTTAAATTCACCGTGAGAGTCATATTTGCTCATGGATAGACATACGGATTTATATCAAACTGTTCTAGGAGACCTGAAAATGAAAGAAGGCTTTCAGATTACTTGAGCATCATTTTGTTCATCCGCATGTATTTCTCCCCGAATAAAATATGTTTCAGAATTTCATGTATAGTGGCCAAACACGGAGTCGTGTTAAGTTTGGATTTACACAGATGTAATGTAAATTCGTTCGTAATTCCCATTTTTGTTAAGGGGGTGGGGGATTAACACCAACCCAAAAGTGAAATAAGCTGATATTATTATTACTAATATTTATATTTTAGATGTAAGCGTATTTGAATTGACCTGATAACATATTGAGTTGGCCACGAAACTACTCGTCAAAACATTCCGTGGTCAGTTTGTGTGTAACAGTTTGTGAAAGCGTTTTTCTTTCATTGAAGTCATGTTATCAGATAACTTCATCACATATGGTCCTTCCTGTACGTAACTTATATCTGTAAGAATGGATATGCTGCTATAAAAGCTTTAAATTTTATAATTAGCTTCATGATACGAGGAATATAGAAATTAAAACGAAAACAAATTAGTAATTATAATAACTGCGATTGCAGAAAGATGCAATATAATACCTACCTACTTTACATTATAGTAACTTTTAGTTTAAAAATACCTCATAAAAGCATTACATTATCAATATGCCATGTATTTACACTTTTTACATTTTCGTTTTTGTTAATACAAGGAACGATTTCGATAGCTACTACCGAATGCTTTACGCTTTATTCACACGACAGTCATTTTGACGTGTGATTCATTGTATTCTGGGAATTATTGTGACTGATGGGTATCTATACTCACTACAGATAGTAAAACCTTCGTCCGAAAAACATACTGATAATGAAATAATTACTCTACAACGGAAGTGTTATCTTAATCCGATAAGATGTCACAACAGATATATCATGCAGATATCATCGTTGAGATCATTTCCAAAAATGTATATGTTAAGAGTATTTATCTTGATAAGCTGAAATTTATCGTGAATATTTGTTCTGCATTCTAGAAATAGGTTATATCCTTGAAGAATAAGAAAATAAGTATGGAATATGTAAATAATCTCGTTTTGATGAGTTATTTCACTTTATTAAAGTTATTTGTTTTCATTTTGTAGAAATATTAATTTTGTTGAATTACATAGTTCGTGGTATGGTATCGTGAATCAGATATTTCTTTTTAAATATTTCTGTTTTCTTTATATTGTCGTCAATATGCACGTTCAATTTTCCATGTAAACGTTCAATGTCTAATAGAATAAGTGTATTGTCGGTCACACACTATCCGCTTGTACTCGGGCTACTTTTTAAGAAGAAAAAAAATTGCATACCGTTCCAAACAGGATTATATTATCAGAATGTAAACTTTATCAATCCAAGATATATGTATAATGAGTTAAAGTTGGCATTTTGAAGTACCTGTAATTATTATATTCGTACTTTACAAAATGGATTAGTAAAGAGTTCATTCATAATTGTTCTATAACAAAACATTTTTTTAGAATGTTTCAACTGTTCTGGCGAAATATTTAGCTTCCTTGAATTGTATTTTTATGAATCTTCCCTGCCACGCCTTATCAAATGACCCATCATTTGCGACAAGTTTATCCCTTTGAAATAAAATGTCTGAATAACAGTTTGGGTGGCGACACCTGTGATGAAGTAGACTTAATGGTCTGTAGTAATCGTTTTGACCGTGAGAGACGCTCATAAGGAACCGGTTTGAAGCAAAATTAAGACCCACACAATCTCAACGTGCACTAGGTCAACGTGCTTCGGATAAACGTCAAGATTAAGGAATGTAGACAAAGTTTTGTTTTATGTTAGGAATGTGACTATCCTTACAATATTTGTTCCTGTAATATATGAACGGTAGCACTAAAACAACAATGCTCTGCGTCCGCTACCGTTTGTTCCAGAATTGCCTTTGTTACAGTTCCAGAACTGAATACAGTAGTTCTTTTTGGATCCTGGTTCTGAAATATAAGTTAAAGAATTGTCATCGTATGCACAAAAATTAACTATCAAATTATTTTCATGTCTAAGGGAATGAATAAATAATAATAATTTATCACGATATTATTTAATTTTCATTATTAAGCTTTTAAGTTAATTTTCATAATAATGTGTCCAATCTGATTTATAGTTACGCTTGGGTGAATTCTTTAGATTAATATTACAAAGTATAATTCAACAACTAATTCATTGTAATTACAATAATTGTTACATTCAATAAACTTTGAAGTTTTGTTTGAACTTTCTTTTCGTTGAGATATCATTAATACAATCGAAATTTTAGAAACCTACTTTTTCCATTCCGTTCAAGTATGGATTTCACAATCATCTTATGTATTTCTCTACTGTGCGGGTATTCTTTTATGTTACCGAACGAGTTAATTCATTGCCGTGTTAAAGATATCGGGTGGGATGTTTAATTCTGGTCATGTATTTAAGACTTTGTTGGTATATGAACAATTGTTCAATTGCAGGAAGACTTTCACCCTTTGCACACGTTTTCATGTTTGAGGTGAACGTTCCCGTTAAATCTTCCTGTGTAGTATGTGAAATCAATACTCAGCATTTTATTACTCTTTCTCAATTATTATGCAACTTAATGTATAATGGATCATTACAAAACCACATCCAACGATAAAAAGAAGAAAAGGAGTACATCGGTAACTTCAAAGGGCAGATCGAGCCATGCTCAAGCAGGCCTTGCAAATGGCAGGTGGCCCACACGCTAACATACGAAAATCTTCGTTCTTCGTTGACCAATTTCACTATTTTCCCTTTTTCTCATTAGATTTACATTTTTATTAGAAGACTCCGTGAAATTCCTTTTCCTCGTTGCTCCATGAACTATGTACATTGCGATGAATTCCAATTTTAAACCCTAACTTGTTCTTTTCATCTCGTAAATGAAAATTTATTGAAATAGTCGATGATATTGTGTTCTCACAAAATATGGTATCTCATTGATTCACTTCTATTCGGTGTGTACGTTTCATGTTGTTTTGATGCCTAATTTGCTGTGGATGTTTCATTCAACTTTTTCTTATAAGTCTGTTCCTCATGAGCGTCTTTCGCAATCAAAACGATTATTAGGGACCATTAAGACAACTTCATTGCAGCAGCTCTCTATACCCTAACAATTTTGTATTAAAGGGACAACCTTGTCGCAAACTATTTCTTTTTCGACGGATTTAAACTTACCGTAGGGCTTGGGACCGAAAGGTTGTTTGCGGTATTTGCCCTTGTGCAGTGGTGGTGGTGGTAAAGGACGTCCACGGACCTTCCCTGGAGCCGGTTTCCCTTTTCCCAGAAGGGGCAGCGCCTGGAAAATGAATGACGTACATAAGAATCGTGATAATTTATATTTTCTTACATCAATGGACAATGAAAGATTCGTTCTATAAACCAGGCTTCTTCAAACTGAGAAATTCAGTCTGCGTTAAAAAACTACTTTTTCCAAACCAGTATTGACTCCAAATTTCAAACCAATTTCTAATCTCTTTAAATATATGAATTTAAAAAACAAATAATTATTTTCAAATGAATACATTTTTTATTTGTGTATAATCAGTTAACTTTTACCGAACATTAAAATCGTGGTAGTCAGGTGTACCTGTCTAATAATATTGTAAATGAATATCTATTAATCTAATTAATGCAGTAAAGTGGTATTACTTCGTAATACACATAGTTGACCCACTTGTCTATTAAGTTTTTTTCAGTTTGGTCCTCAACTAAAAATGTTTGGAGATCCCTGTTATAAACTGTAAATAAATTATTGCTTCACAAGCAGTATGAATATAAATTCATTGTATTCACATTCCTATTATTTAATGAGTAATTAATTTGCTGATTTATCTGTTGACATGTTACATTTAAATTACGTTCTTCACAATAAATAGATACTTTATAAAATACTGTGCGCTATTCATAAAGTTTTGTGAAGATACCTAATGGGACTGAGTAACACACCCGCGTGTCGTGACAATCAGTTGCGAACCAGTAGGTTATGGTACCTTCAGGGACGTAATCGCCTGGATTTTTACTTCACCTTCTGTAGCCTCCTGTCGGAAGCTTCCTTCCCCGAAAAAGAAATTAAAACCAAACGCCTGGTAATTATATTTTGCGCTGTTCTAGGACAAAAACGAGAAGAAAGTTTTTACTTGTATCTTGTGCTTTGTATTAAAGAGAGTCGAATGACGTAGTAGTGAAATTGTTTACTCGTTCAATCAATAATAAATTACCGTCGTGATATAGAAATGTTGAAGAAATCCTCCCCTGGCGACACCACTGGGTGTCTTACTTAATTTGCATATTTTAACACAATTGTAACATCAACTCACCTATAAATGAGTATAAACGACATTATTTTAAATTACTATAAACGACGTATTATCCATGAAGTATTCTTGAAATAGAACCTGACTGCACGGTATATAAGACGATACATTCCAACTAACCATGTGCACTGCGAAATTGAAGAGTTGCTTGGTTTTAAACTTAATGGTTCGTCAACCAAACATCGCTCTAGTCTCTCTTAAGACAATTTCCTTTGAACTGTAATTCTAGACTAATTATCTCTAAAATATCATACCGTGTAGCATATGGCTCTAGAGATAAGTTCTAAGTAATTTTTAAAATAATTTCCTCCGAATTTCTTTCCAACATGCTGTAATTTAACGTTAAATGGATGAAACTAGGAATGCTTTCTTAAACAGTGCTAATTTACAAATCACTTTTCGCGACTTTCTAAATTAAAGAATGATGATTGTTATCAACAGAGAAGTTGTGCGTTGCTACATGAGTATAGAACAGACAGAGATACACGTTGAGTAAAGCGCACTCTTCGGAAAGGAATCGGTGTGTGCTGCTTTCCTTTAGCGGC